>CATIWQ010102309.1:0-14891 GCA_949673415.1 Euphorbia schlechtendalii | reverse complement strand
CACTAGATAACTTCAACAAATAAGGTTCTAGATGCCCTAATATTCAATAATTCACCGCAGAGCAACACATGAGATGACTTTTCTAAATCTAGGGTAAACGAATTATGACACTTATAAGAACTTGGATAACTATATTACTATGCTTAGTATGGGTCGCACTCACATAGCCATATTTAGCAAGTTACCACTCCAAAAATGTTGGCTCACTAAACAGCGTTATAATCACAGATCCAGTGATTATACACAATCTTGTTAACCTCGAAATCACTCTTAAAGTTATCTCGAAAGCATATATCTTGATTAATAAAAATGATGCAAAATGAATTACTCGTTATGACACATAGACATATCATAAACTTTGAAATAGAAAGTATAAGCAGAAAACAAAGTAAAGTTGTAAGGTATGCAAGTGAAAGCTAAAGTTGATAAAACCGTATCCACTCTTTAATGGGAGTTATGAATTCCTACACTTCCTACGTCTACTTTGAATTCGGTCTCGACTCTTACAAAACCTTTGCTAAGATGCTATTCTTTGCGAATCTCGAATAAAAGAATGTTGAAGAACAAAAAATTTTATTGATAAGTACTTTGCAATTACACTCATATAACAAACACCGAATTTGTGTAGAAATATAGTGATCGAAATAGAATCTAATCACTTATACATTTTTCTCGCTATGACTTTGAACGTAGTGAAATCTAGATATTACACTCTCTATCTATACATGCACACTATCATTCAATGCCTTCTAATCATGCCATAACCATGCACCACATGCACACCATGAAATTGTTGAGTTTTGAACCCTATTTATAGAGTGTGAAGGGTTGCATTTATCCAAACAAAGAGTCGTGTCCATTGGCGAAGAGTTGCATCACTTCAATATGATTAGATGCAAAGATTCATCCTCATCCACAATGGAAATGTACCTTTTCATGATTGGTTGACTTCCAAAAGGTGTCTTTTTGGTTGGCGGTTGATGGCTGTTGATCGTTCTTATTCGGCGATTGAAAGAAGAGAAGAGTTGACAAAAAACCATCAAGGTCGTAACCGCGAATGTATGTCGTGATCGTGAATACTTTGTTGGTAACTTTCTGTTGTGAAGGTTAACAAGTCACGATCGTGATATATGTGTCATGATCGTGACATGCCTTTTTCACATGATTCCTCTTTACGATTTCTACAGATCTTTGACATCTTTGATCCTTTACTAATTCCTTAAGTTCCACGTATCTTTTTGCACCTTTTTCACTCTTTTTGCATAGATTTCCAACTTTAATCTTTTTACTTCCAAAATTTACCTAGTATCCGCATTTGCATAAAAAATAACTACATACCACGTGAAATCTTTTATATGAAGTATAAAATGACTTAAACCATAATGTTTAATGATTGAAAATGTCATGATAATAAGTGTAATTATACACTTATCACTAGACAGCATAGTTGACGATGTTTGTAATCAAGTGATGACGCGAGGTCAGCTTAGCAGGATGATGAGTCATCCAGCCTTCATCTCATTGATCAAACCTAAGAAGTTTGAAGATGTAGAAGGAGATGATTATTGGATGATCGCAGTGCAAGAGGAGCTAGATCAGTTCAAGCACAATGATGTTTGGGATCTAATTCCTAAGCCTAAAGGGAAATCTATCATTGGAACTAAATGGGTTTTTAAGAACAAGCTAGATGAAGATAGCTCTGTTGTCAGAAACAAAGCTAGGCTTGTTGCGCAAGGCTACAATCAGCAAGAAGGCATCGATTATGATGAGACTTATGCTCTTGTAGCTCAGCTTGAAGCAATTCGAATCCTGTATGCCTTTACATCTCATGTGAACTTTAAATTATTTCAAATGGATGTTAAGAGCACATTCCTGAATGGATTCATTCAAGAAAAAGTTTATGTTCGCCAACCTCCTGGCTTTGAAGATCAGAAGAATCCTGAGCATGTCTTCAAATTGAAGAAAGCTCTCTATAGATTGAAGTAGGCTCCTAGAGCTTGGTATGAGAGGCTGACCAATTTCTTGATCAGCAAAGGCTATGAAATAGGAAAAGAAGATACGATCTATTTATCAAGCGAAGAAAGGAAGATGTGTTGCTAGTTCAAATATACGTTGATGATATCATATTTGGAGCAACCAATGAGAAGATATGTAAGGAGTTTAGCAAGCAAATGAAGAGCGAATTCGAAATGTCTATGATGGGAGAGCTCAATTTCTTTCTTGGTCTTCAAATCAAGCAGACTGAAGATGGAATTTTCTTCAGTCAAGCTAAGTAAGCTAGAGAAGTCCTGAAGAAATTTGACATGGAACATTCAATGCCAATGTCCACTCCTATAGCCACTAGTACCATCCTGAGTGAAGATGAAGCTGGAAAACCTATGGATAGCAAATTCTACAAAGGATACATTGGCTCTCTTTTTTATCTCACTGCTAGTAGGCTAGACATTCAGTATGCTGTATGCTATTACGCACGGTATCAAGCTGACCCCAGAAAATCTCATTTAGCCACAATTAAGAGAATTCTCAAGTACTTGCAAGGCTCGATTGAAGTAGGTCTTTGGTATCCCAGCAGTTGAGACTTCACTCCTAAGGGATTCATAGATGTTGATTATGGTAGAGACAAGCTCGATAGGAAAAGTACAATGGGAGGATGTCATTTCCTTTAAGAGTGCCTTGTCTCATGGTATAGTAGAAGCAAACTTCTATTGCACTGAGTACAGCTGAAGCTGAGTACATGGCAGCAGGAAGTTACATAACAGATTAAGCATCAACTAGAAGATTATGGTATAAAGTCAAATTGTCTCGAAGTTATGTGTGGTAACAAGAGAGCAATTGACCTATCCAAAAATCTAGTTCAGTATGTCAGGATGAAGTATGTCAATATCAGATATCACTTCATTAGGGATCATGTGCTACGAGGAGATGTCAAGTTGGAGTATGTCCCTTTAGAGGAACAACGCGCTGATATCTTCACCAAACTATTGCTAAAGGAGCAATTCTGTGTTCTAAGGAAATTTATTAGAATGGCAAATCAGCGTTGAAGAAGAAGAAGGAAAATGAAATTCTCAAAATTTTGACTAAGTGTTGAAGATCAAGCATTGAGAAGACACATGGATAACACCATCTATATTTTAAAGTAATGGCTTGAAGAATAGTTTTGAGGTTTTAATTCAAGCTCTACATTTCAAAAAGACTTGTGTTTGAAGAGAAACCATTTTGTTAATCAAAACTCACTATTTACTAAGGTGGTTAATCAAATGCCCATCTTAGCGTTCAGTTTCATCTTGAGCTGTAGAAGTGCAACATTCCCTTGAGAGATACTATTGCTTACATAAGTTGAATAGTTGAAGAGAGAAGGTTACTTGCTTTCTACAAATTTGAAATCTAAAGCATTTGAACCCTAATTTCCTCTTCTCTATCAATTTCTTTCAAATCCTTTCTCAAATGGCGATTACCAAAACCACTTTTAGACTCAAGAACACCACCTCCATGAAAATCATAGTAAACATTGACGGAAAAACAAAAGTTGACCCTACAAGAAGGCACCCTCTTCACTAAGGTGGATTGGGTAGATAACCTAGATTTTGGTCTGGTCTATGAAGTAGACTATGAAGGGTTATTGAGGAACAAAATCATGCATAGAATCATCAAGCATCAACACATCAGATCCTTCATGAAGATGGAAGGACCTACCATCACAAGATTCATCAGGGCATTCTACTCCAACCTCTATACCATTCAAGGGTTCGATAATGTGCTGATGATGGATTTCAAAGACAAATCCACTCTCATCTGCTCGAGACTAGTTGGGAGCATTCTCAACATGCCTACAAGAGGTACTCAGCTCCGCAAAACTGGCGATGAAGATGCCATAATCATTCCTGAGGATTGGGAACTCCCCTCGAACTATGTGTCAGGGGATATAGGAGGAAGTTGAATGAGCTGGACCGCTAGGATTTGCCACGAGCTGGTGGTAAAGCTACTACTACCAAAAACTAGGTTTGTGACTTGCTGCACCTATTTTGAGAGGTGTGTGGTCTACCATATGGTAGAGGGTAAAAAGCTTAACTGGTTAATTGTGATTCTTTACCATTTGACTAAGTTAACTACTATCTATCACTATGGTTACCTCATAATCGAACTAATGAGGGAAGCGAAAGTGGACATCACTCAGTTTTTGGGAGAGTCCGGTGACACAATTCTACCTGTGAAGAAGAGATTTGACATGTCTCACTTCAGCAAATTGGTTCATAACCAGGTACATACTAGGTATAACAAAGAACAACAGAAGCGCAAGCTTAAGTGCATACCGACACTAGTACCGGTGGACATCCTAAAGGAGGATGAAGATGGTTTTATGGTGGACTTCGATGATAGCGATGACTTTGACAAAGTTTCCATATCCAGCATCCTAGAGAAAGTCATCGCCATTGCCTTCTATCCCAAGCAGAAGGTTGTTGCTTCTAAGGCCAAGGGGAAAAGCCTTGCAAAATCCAAAGCTGATGAGGCCATTGCTCATCCCCAAAGTGAAGGGCACTCATCGCAATTGTTCTACCACCAATAGGCCTCTGCAAGGAAATGTGCAGGTGGTGAGCAGCGAGGAGGATTTTGGAGATACCCTATCCTTGATTCCTAAGGAGTTTGATCCTTAGGACCCCAACTTCCCCACACCTTCTTTCACTCATGTTGAGCAGTCCTCTACTCAACATGAGCAACCTCAAGCTGGTCCATCCTTGGACCAAACAGCTAACCAAGAAGTTCCTCAAAATCCTACCCCCACTCTTTCTATAAATTCTCAAATCCTATATTCTCCTATAAATTCTTCAATACCCCTAGTTTCTACTCCTGTAGATACTGAAAAACCATCTGTAAATCCTCCTCCTTCAAATACTGTAAATTTTAGTATTCATATTCCTTCCTCTTCTATCCATAACCAAAACTTTCCTATTCATATTTCTTCTCCTATAAAAAGGCAAGACTCTTTTTCTCCTAACCATTCAACAATACATATTTCCTCAACCCCTTCTTCTCATGTACAAACCCAAACTCAAACCATTCCTTGTACATCCCTTGTACCTTCTATTCCACTCAAAAAACATTCCCCCTATTTTTGTAACAGTCAATATTTCTGAACCACCCTCTTCTTCAAATAAAAACTCTACCCCTTAACCCCTCTGATTAGGGAAGTTCCTAATTCTGAGAACTACACTCAGCAAGGAAACACAAGTGGTCAGAATGCTGAGGTAAATTTTACAGCCATGAAGTAACTGAACCTAGTAGGGAGCCAATCCATGAGCACTTAATTGATGCATCTTTCAGGGTAGTTTTCAGAGAGTTATCTAGGAAGTAATTCCCTTCGCTCAAGACAACTGCTAAGTTAGATGGAGCAACAGGCAAGTTGCTACTTACTCAAGAATTGACTAACTTGTCCTCTAGGCCTAAGGTAAAATTGCCTGAATTCGAATAGCACACAAGTTTACCAACTGAATCTATCTACTTCGAGGAGTTTGAAAAGATTTAAGGAAGCTTGTTTGTTATTCAAAATCACTTGGAAAAAGAGAGTGCCAAGAGCTTTGTGGACAAGATGGCTCTAATCCTAACCGGTTTAACAGATTCTGCAGCGTAGCTTAGGGCAGCAATCTCTGCTATCCCCATGTCTACTACAATGTTTAACGCTATTGCAAGAAAGTTTAAGGGTAGTGTGGTTGCTGCTACTGAGTAGCTGAGTCTCTTGAGTACCAAAATGGCAACTCAAGTGACACACATCCATAAACTTGGTGAGTAGCAGGCTAAAATAAAGAAGGTTACAGATCGCCGAATTAAGAATGTCCTCAAGGAGGTAGAACAGACAAAGGAAATTGGCGACAACATTGCCAAGCTATTGGAGGCCCAGTCTAAGTTCTTGCTAAACCATGATAATAAGCAAGACCAGATGTGAAGTTGCTAATGGGATATCTTAGCAAAGATGGGCAAGGAACCTGTTGTTAATCTTGATTCTCTCCACACCAAACTAGACTCTATCTAATGAGAAGTCAATGTGCACACATCCGACAAGATCTACTCTTCGCAGAAGTTCCTTGTCACGGTAATGGGGAAGATTTTTCCAGAAATGCCAACTCTAAGCTTGCCTGCTATTGAATCTCGATGCCCTGAGACTAGTATGAACATTCATACCAAGTTGAATGTCATTAAGTTGAAGGTAGAAGATCTGCAGAAGAATGTTGGAACTCTGATCAAGATGGGTGAATTGAAAGTTAAAGACATTGATTACACTATAAAGTGTATATCATCTATTGGACCCAAGGTTCTTGACATTGAAGTGCAACTGAAGATCGCACTGACTGCAATGGAATCTAGAGCCTTACTCTAATGCTTTCAATAGTTTACATGTCAAAGGTTTCACCAAATTGCGCACCTCTTCAGATGTCACAATCTTCTTCTTAGCTCGCTTAATGATCAAGATTTCGTTACCTCTAAGGGAAAAGAACAACTACAGTAGGAGATTTCTCCACAAATCTTCTGCCAACAAAAGAACTTTCAAGCTGCCCTCGATGCCTTTAACCTTTGCCTTGAACAAATTGTATAAGGCCAGATAGCAAAGGGGGAGAAGGTAGTTGAAGATGCTCTCCGAACGATGAATCTTAACAAGGGAACTCTTCCAAGGAAACCTTTTCATCATAAACTTCCTCAGTAGCAACATCCAAAGGCTAATCAAGACAAGATTACTGGTTCTTCTTCCACAGTTCATAGAAAATAGAATAAGCCGTGTTATTTATAGTTAGAACGTGTAATAGGATTTAGCTTTATAATCTTAGTTCAGAACATAAGTAATGTACTGACTAAGTTATTTTTTTAATTAATAAAAATTACAAGCTCACACCTCATGATAAGATCTTCTTAACTTTATTATGCTATATGGATGTTTATTCTACGAAGTTGATTATATCATGCAGGAACTCACACAAGAGACCAACCGTGAAAAAAAGCTGAAGTAAGACAAAGTGCTAAAATGAAGAAAATCGTCTAAGTATGGGGGAGCTGAGCTTTTTGAAGAAGAATCACTCAGTATGGGGGAGTTCAAGTTGATTAAGGAAAGTCACTCAGCACAAGGGAGTCTTACATCACTTTCCAGGTTTTCTTGATATCTCTAACCTAGTTATTCAATTAACTTCTTCTACTACCTAGTTTGCTATCTGTAAAAATGGGGGAGATTGTAGAACAAAAGTTAACAGTACATCACAGTACTTAAAAGTTTTAGAAATAGCGAACTGACTAAGATAGTGAAATTAATTGAGTACTAAGTATACTCTTAATTAATGAAGCTGACTTGAGTTTGTTTAAGGAAAAACAACTCAGTTTGTTGAGTAATTAATTAAGTCATGGCTTATAAAAGGAAAAGCTGAGTACTACGTAGTTTAGAAGAATGTTTACTTAGCTGTGCTGAGTTAGCTTTTATTAATTGAAAGCTGAACTATTTAACACTTAAAGAATTAAATGACACTTGTACTACTAACATTTTCTGTGCGAGATGGAATATTCTTTAGTTTGTTTTAAGGTCAAAAAGAGATGAAATTAAAAAAAATTTCTAGTGGTCCTCCCAAGATAAGAGGTGTCACTATAGAATGTGAGGATTCCCTCACAAAATTCCAAGGTAAAAGGAATTCTCTGTCATGCGCCATTTCTCAGTGTCTCCGCGCGACTCTACCAATGTCAGCAATGTCAACAAATCTTAAGATTCCACGTTGCATTCTCTTGTACCTCTCTTAAGCCGAATTGCTTGATGATAAATGAGATTTTGTCAATGAAATTTTATTGTGCCTCAACGTTCAAATTTCTATCTCTAAACATTCTGGAATCTGTCTCCAACGGGAAGATTAGAAAGATATAAAGAGAAGAGAATTTGAATACAAACGAGCCTAAGCAAACAATCATTTCAAATCTATTTGTAATAGAGAGAATCAATACTTAGATTTAACATTGCAAGGATTCAAAATTTTACAAGTTGAATTCAGTTCGTATTTTCATATTTATATATGACTGTCAGTTTGGGAAGGGTACCCAAACTAAGTTGAGTGGTAGTTAGAAAGAAAGGTACTTTCTGTAAAACCTGTGTCTACCACTATAAAGGCTGCTCTGCCTAAGTAAGGAATGAACACTAGTGGATTAAAGCTCAGAGAAGGTATCCAGGGATTGGAGGTAGGCACGAGGCCAAACCAGGATAAATTCAGGTGTTGAAGTTCTGAACTTTTGCTTTAGCTTTTACTATGTCCAGCTCATTCATCATTCTATCTCTGTTAAGTATCTTGCTTAAAAAACCAATCCTAGCTGAGTAGAGTACTCAACAAGAGATTGTAGATAAACTGTGCTAGCGAAGCTGAGCAGTTTATAAGTTTTTATATCAACTCAACATGCATAACTTAGCACGCATATAAAAACTTAACTTGGTTAAACAATTTTTATAAATCTTAAAAAGTGTCCAAAATTGGCACTCACCCCCCCTCTGCGGTTGTTTACAAGCTGTCTATGGACCAACAGTTTTCACCAAAATTGACTAGCTTGAAGATCAAGAGTTAGGATCAGTGTTTTGAGGTGGATTATGATGGATTACTAAAGAATAAGACCATGCACTGCATCATCAAGCAACATAATCTAAGTCAATTCCTTATGAGGGATGGTCTTGCCATCAAGGAGTTAATCAGGAAGTTCTATGCCAATCTCTACTCCATTCAAGGCTTTAACAATGTTTTGAGGGTGGGGATCAACAACATCTCCTATTTGATTTGTGCTAAGTTAATTACCAGTCTTCTCAATATACCCTTGAAAGGGGCCAAGCTAAGAAAAAATGGAGATGAAGAGCAAGTGGTTATCCCTGAAGATTGGGAACTCCCAGTAGATTATAGATCTAGAGAAATAACTGCATCTGGGATGAGCTGGGAGATAAGTGCATACCATTAATTATTGGTGAAGTTGATTTTTCCCAATATGAGGTCCCTTAGCAGCTGCACTTATTTCGAGAGGTGCGTAATCTACCATATGGTAGAAGGTAAGAAACTAAATTGGCTAGTGAAGATTCTTCATCACTTGACCAAAGTTATTACTATCTACCATTATGGGTATTTAATTACTACCCTCATGAAAGCTGTGAGGATGGATATTTCAAGTTTCATCGACAGACCAGGAGATTCGTTGGTTCTGCTGAAGAAAAACCTTAACTTCAACCACTTTAGTAAGCTGAAGAACAAGCAAGTCTACACTAGATACACTAAGGTTAAAGATTTTAAATGGAAGAAGGCTAGAGTGGAACCAACCATGTTCCCTGAAGATGTACTTAAGGAGGATGAAGACGCATTTGTGGTTGATTATAGAGGTTCAAGTGAGGAAATTGTACACGATGTTCTCTGTCATCTCAGTTGGAGAAAATCTCAACAACTTCTGCTCCCACCTCTCCAAAAGCCAAACCTAGGGCTGAGAGGGTGAGAGCTAGCCAAGCAAAAGTAAGGGCAGGAAATATGCCTACCCAAACTCAAGCTAAAGGGCGAAACAAGCTAAAACTCAAAACTCGTGAAGGAAAGCTGAGGTGAAGCAGAACAAAGAAGAAGAGGATGCAAGAGAGCAAGGTGAGGGCCTGCACTAAAAGAATTGTAAAATTGAAGAGGCTAGTGGAGCAGTTGTCTAAGGAAGCTTAAAGAAAAGCAAAGAGGACCTTGCAACTATGAGTTCTAGAGTTTCCAAGGAAGTGAAAGCTATTATTATTAAAGTTAGAGGCATTCAAAGAAAGAGAACTACCAAATCTCGCTCAAAAAGAAATGTTAAAATTGTGTGTAGCGAGGAGGATGATGATGACATGGAGGTCATCAACCAGGAAGAATCTGTTCTTCCCAGGGAAAACATCACAAGCCCCCTTCACACTTAGCAAATTGAGACACTTCCCTCTCAGACTGAGTTACCTGAGGCTGACCCATCCTTGGGTCTATTGGTTAATCACGTTAGTAATTGAACATGCAAAGTTGCAAGGTAGAATTACAAAATTTAAAATTAACCCTAAAGGATCTCCTAAGCAGGCAATGATTGATATAATCTAAGTTAAAACATTCCATAGATGCTATTAGGTTTATAAAACTTATTAAAAGAAACCTAGCATCTAAGTTAAGAGCATTACTAGTTAATGCATGCCTTTCCCTTCTTGCAGTACTCCCATAAATTAGTAATGTGCAATTTATATAGTCCAGTTGCATACCTTTGATCTTAATGGAGAGTCAACCGAATTGCTTCTTCATACAAGTGTTATATGCTTACTCGAAAATTTCCTTCTCTCAAGTATAGTATAAAGTATAAAGGACAAAGGGAGCACACTTTGGAAAGTTTGATCTCAAGGCATTTTTAGGTAACCTAGGATGCTAAAAATACTCTTAGTGGTTGCATTTTATGCTCCATACCACTCTCCCCTTTTTTTAATAGTTGCATTTTATGCTCCATACCACTTTCTCTCATTTTTTTCTTTTAAGCATATGTTTTTGAAGTATATATTTGTACTTTGCACCCATTTTTCATGCTATGCTACTTTTTCTTTTTCACTCATTGAATGGTTGCAGTTTCTGGTCCGTACCATTCCTCACCTTTTGCATAACTCATTGGTTATCCTCTCTTTCTTTTGATTTTTCACTCTTAATACCCTGATCCTTTATTGATAAATTTTAAAGTATTATAGTTATAGTTCCCAACACTTTAAACACACTCAATACTTATATGTCGTATTCGAGAATAGCATATAAAACTCATAGTAAGAACACTACTAGATATTACTCCACTTAAACTTATTAGTAGCATTAAACCAAAGCTATATAACTTATACTAATTCATGTTGCATTGAAATGTATATTGAAACTTACTTGGAATGTTGCTTTTGAATGTTACTCACAACTCATCATTGCCAAATGCAAAATGTTATGCGAAAATGCTTACACTCTCAACGGGTGGTCATACTCGAAACATTTAGTTCTAAATATGCACTAACATCAAACTTGAAATACCTAACACTCAAAATAACCTTGGAACATATGTTAGTATAGTATAGGTATAGATAATGTATAAATAACGCAAAGATCAAGAAAAATTTTCAAAATCTTTGATATTTTCATTTTATTTAATTTTTTTTGGATTTTCTAATTTTTTACAAATACCCCGCCACATTGAAGAACACAATGTCCTCATTGTGAGAGACTTTAACTTAAAGAAAAACATAATTTTGAAAAATATTGAACTAGTCTAAAAATTTTAAAAAGAGAAATAAAGAAAAGAGTAAACCCGTTCTATTGAGAAGGAGAATCCGGGGGACTAGGAGTAAATTGATAATTTTGATACTTAACGTGTGCTCATACTCCAATCATTTTGTTCTAAATATGCACTAACATCAAACTTGAAATACCTAAAACTCACAATAACCTTGGAACATATGTTAGTATAGTATAGGTATGGATAATGTATAAATAACATAAAATCAAGAAAAATTTTCAAATTCTTCGATTTTTAAAATTTATTTAATTTTTTTGGATTTTTGGGATTTTACAATTCCCACCCCACACTAAAGAACACAATGTCCTCATTGTGAGAGACTTTATTCAATTGAAAATCTAAACTAAACTAACCACACAAATGAAAAGAAAATAAAATAAAGAAATTGAACCCGTCTAATCTTTCGAACTTGAATATGGAGGACTTGGCGAGATATCCAAATTCTTCATTATGAAGTATGTATTCAACTTGCGATTCAAAAAAATGTTGGATTTCATTAGTTGATGAACATCTTCCTATATGGAGGCTATGTCTAGGCATGCTTAATAAACATCTTTGACGAACTTCCCTCTCCAAGTATCATGTGTACTCCCGGAGGCTTATCTTGTGTCACTACTTCCTATCTGAACTTCCTCAATCTCGTCTTCAGGTTGGTTTTCTCGAGAATTAGATTCTTATGTCGGTCTTATCTTCCTTACCCTTACTCCATTGGTAAAAATGTAAATTTCCCATCTTCTTCCTTAATTAAACCCGCTCTTTTCATGTATACTCCTCCCATAAAGTTGAATTTCTCTCGAGGACTATACTGGTATGGTAGATTGTTCTTTGCTCCCAAAATAATTCCACTAATTGTATTTGCCCCTCCAATTCTAGCCTTTTTATGTGTAGTAAGACTAGCGATGGATTCTATCACGTACATCGGAAACTTTGGCCTTAATTGTGAAATAGCACACTCCAATATTACCAAATCTTTCATCGAAACTTTTGTAGTCCCGTGTCAGAAGAATAGACTTTGAGAAATAAACTTGTGAAAGTAAAGAAGGCTATTACTCCGGATATTTTTGTTCGATGAGTTTTTGACATCGTATCGATCCAATCCCGTTAACTCAGTCCAAACATATGTCAAATCATAGTCATCTTCTTTTTAGATCTCTTCATATGTTCCTCCAAAACCGAACCATTTGATTAAATCCATCAAAGTGAACTAATATTCTTCTCCTCCATTCCTGAATTTCCTTTTCAAGAAATTCCCATCTTCTTGAATAGTCACCAAGAACTCGAGAACCCATTCCTCATTAAACGAGAAATGCATGTTCATGAAATTTTCCAACCCAAATAATAAAAAATACTCCTCTACTTCCGTATGAATCCCAACATCAATTGCAAAAGTAGGATCATAAAATAGTGTACTTTGGAGATCAAAGTTCTTCATCCTCATGTATCTTTCTAATTCTTTATCATCGTATATGGGAAAAGGACATCCATTTTTGTTTTGTTGATTAACCAATTTGTTCTTCCCCTTGGTTGCAGCAGACTTCTGAGATAATTTCAGTAGAAATTTCTCCATAAGGAAGGCTGCTATAAGGAATAGTTCCATTAAATTTATTCTAATTCTCTCTTTGACTCTATCAGCAAATAACCTAGGAAGTCCCGAAATGAATTTCTCTTTCTAGAAATCCTGATTGCAATAATCTCTAGTGTAAATAGCACTAAAGAATACATCTTTGTACCATTTAAACTCAGAGAGATCTCTACAGTGTAGATTCATAAGCTGCTCTGTAGTTTGCTCAAAGAATAAGGAAGATGATCCTAAAAAATGTAAAATCAAGGTGTATATTAACACATTAACAGAATCAGGAATAGGTTGATTTCTTTCAACCTTGACACTATTAAGAATATTATTCTTAGCTTTTGCATTTAAAAAGAAATCCTTGGCACTTTCTGTGAACAATTAGGGTACAATCCTATTAAGAGATCTAAAAGATCTATCCATAAAATCAAAAGGTTTTTTAAGAATGATCATAAAACTGATCAGAAATCTTTTAAAGCTCCTAAAAGGAAACCTTTCAAGAAATCTTTAAAAGATAAATCCCCTAAAGGGACAACTAAAACCATTGTCTGTTATAGATGTGGTAATATAGGACATAAGTCGAATAAATGTCATGTTAAACAACAAATTAGGTCCTTATCTATTGATGAAAGTCTAAAAGACTCCTTGGAAAAATTATGCTAATAGCAACTAATTCTGAAAAAGAAGACTTTATTATAGAAAATATAGATGATGAAACTTATGAATCAAATTTTGATAATTCAGATTATGATGGTCATTGTGACTACTACAAATCTCTTTGTTCATTAAATGGACTTATGGTTCTTACTAAAAGTGAGGACTTTCTTTTAACCTTAATTGAACAAATTGAAGATCCTTTTGAAAGAAGATCACATTTAGAGCACTATTTAGAATTGATTAAAAATCAATAGTCAAGTCAAGCCAGTACTTCTAAATCTACTAGAGTAGAGAAGAAACTAGAAGAAAAAATCGTAATCTATGATTTAAAAGAAATTCTTGGTAGGTTTAAAACCACTAAAGGAAAAGAACCTACCATTAATGATTTAAAATATGAGATTAATAATATTAAATGAGAAGTACATGATCTTAAAGATCGTGTTTTAATTTTTGAATCTACTAAAGAAGATAAAGATTCAGAAGATGAAACTTCTGAAGAAATTTTACAAAAATTAGAAGATTCTATAACTATAGAAAAATTAAGTCTTCGCACTTTTGAAACTAAAAGTTTCAAATATATTGAATTAATCAATAAAGTTATCACTTATAAGTGGAATACAAAGATTACTCTTGTCATCAACAAAGAATTTGTTATCTCTACCATTGCTCTAATAGACTCTGGTGATGATTTGAATTGTATCAATGAAGGATTTATTCCTTCAAAATATTTCACTAAAACCCTTGAAGAATTAAACACTGCTAATGGTGAAAAACTAGTAGTCAATTTTAAGTTAAACAATGCAGCAATATGCAATAAAAGTTTATGTTTAGAAATACCGTTTATAATGGTTAAAAATTTAAATCAGACTATTATTTTAGGAAATCCTTTCCTTCATAGTCTATTTCCTATTAAGGAAATCTCTGAAAAGGGTATTAGTACTAAAATTTGAGGAAAAGAGATAATCTTTAAACTTTTATCTCGACCCAAAGCTAAAAGCTTGAATATTCTTAAAAGGAATATTTTTAACAAAGAAAAATTTGTCAATTCCTTAAAAGAGGAAGTTAACTTCAAAGTTTTAAAAATTAAATTAGAAAACCCTATTTTACAAAATCAGATCACAGACTTATAGCAATTAATGGAAAAGGAAATATTTTCTGAAATTCCAACTGCGTTTTGGGATAGAAAGAAACATATTGTTTCTTTACCATATGAGCCAGATTTTAATGAACAGTTTATTCCAACCAAAGCTAGGCCTATTGCTATGTTCCCTAGACATCTTGATATCTGTAAAATAAAGATCGAAGATCTTTTGAAAAATGGTCTTATCAGGAAAGTTTTTATTCCTTGGAGTTGTCCTACTTTCTACGTTGA
>CATIWQ010102298.1:0-11680 GCA_949673415.1 Euphorbia schlechtendalii | reverse complement strand
CTAAAATACATTAATTTATATATGATTTTAATTCGGTTCGGTTCTCGGTTTATTCGGTTTTTTTTCCAAGAACCGAGAACCGAACCAAAAACCAAATTATTCACATATATGGACCAAGAACCGAACCAAATTAGTTCGGTTCGATTCGGTTCGGTCTGGTCCGGTCCGGTTCGCCGGTTCGGTTCGGTTTTTTTGGTCTTTTGCTCTCCCCTAGCTTTAATGGCATCCGTCTCTTAAAAGACTATCAAGTAAATTTTATTTGATTAAAATTAAATCTTTTTGAAACCCCATCAATGGTTCTTGAGAAGATCCTATTCGAATTGGAGAAAATTTTAACCGGTAATTCCGCCGACGCGGTTATGTTTTCGATGACAATTCCCTGCAGTTCCAACTCATACCTTCTGTCATTGATCCACAGAATTTGCTTTGCTGCCCTTAACTGATACTGCCCTCTCTCTTTCTCGAACACTGCTTCTGTTATTTGAGAATTTGTGCCTCCTCACGCTGCTGCGTTTCCATCTTGAATAGCGGCCGAAGTCTCTATCTTCACTGCCAGAGGATATGCATCCATTTCACCCTTTTTTAATAATTCTCTCTCCTCAAACATAGTGAAACCAATTCCTGGCTGCCGGAATTTCTGGCCTACACCTTGTTCAAAATTTACTGTTATTGGTGGGAGGATGTCTTCCGTCGTTGGAGTTACCGCAAAAAAATAAACAGTGATGCTGTTTGAAGAACAAGTTTGAGAAATGTCAATTTCATTCGAGCCTATATCAAAGTGCAAACACAATATACGGGAAAGTATAGCATGCTAAATATGTCAAGTAAATGGTACGGTAACAGTTTAAAAAAGAACTGTTTGGTTTCATGGTTATTTGATTCTTTTGAGCAGAGCAAGAAATTAGCAAACCAGACATGGTCAAACAAGGAAATATGAAAGCAATAAGGTCTTCTTGGAAACCCAAATTTTGACAATTGAATTCATTATATTTTAGACGGAAAAGTTGCAACTTTGGCATTTCAAATTCTGAGTTTCCAAACACACTATTAGCCTAGCTTTTACCTTCCAGCGACTCTAGCATCAAATGTGAAAGCAACAAGGAATTTTCCAGGATTTTGTTCATCTGCTTCAACCCTCAGACTTTCCTTGTTCAACATAGTGTTGTTATTTATTCTAAGTACAAGGAACTGGTGGCTGCATCATGGGTCCATATGGGTACCTCCCACCAAACCAGTGAGCCAGGTCAACCTGGCGGAGCCACACACATAACTCTGGGAACACTGTTCCATAACGGAATTAGGTGAGCGCTAAACCGAGTGGATTTTCGGTAACAGAGAACAGAGTAACTTTATAGTATTTGGTAATTGTAATTTAAGAATGAAAAACACGATGTTTTGATAGCCAAACTCCTTGTGTAATTTAAGACATGACAAGGATTCAATAAATTTGGTTGGTAGATGATACATTTGTAAATTTCAATCAATTTTAATCATTCATTCGATTTTAATGGTTGATATTGAATTTTAGGTGTCTGTGAATTTAAATCTCAACCATTAAAACTGGAGGAATGATTAAGTTTAACTGAAATTTACAAATGTACTAAAATCCAAATTCAGAGAATCTTTTTCTTTCAAGACGTTGTAATTATTACCTCGTGATTTACAAGAAATCGTTAATTAATAAAAAATTAAGAAGATATTTTGTTAATTATGAATTTGTGATCTCAAAGTCAGAGGTTTGAGTGACACTTAGGATATGCAATTTGTGTTCTCAAAGACAGGTTTGAGTGAAAAGTAAAGGGAAAAGGAAGGAAAAAAATAGTAAAAATAAGCCAAGCGCACTGAATAATATTGTACTAATGATAAGAAGTGGAAGGATGGAAATTGATTGAAACGATATGTAAGTAGTAAAACTTAGTTTGAGACGATGATTGACAAAAGAAAAGAGCTTTGTTTCATATTATTGTTTATCACAACTGATAGGTACGTAGTGGTGAATACATACCTATCCGCTGTAATTTCTGGCTGCCAGCGGTGTGGCAGGCAAAGGAGGCGGAGAATGATTCCGCCGGCAACCGTGCCCACAGATGCTACAAATATTACCCACAAAACTTCGTTAAAAATCAGTAATTCGATCACATTGGGTCTGGAGGTGATAATGTAATTTTAGCTTATAAAAAGACACAAATTGAAATTAAAGAACCCAAGGAGAAGAGAGTGAATGAGAAGAAAAAGAAAGGGGTAAACTAGGAGACGAATCTGGAAAGTGACATTTCATGTCTGAGATTATGTTATTCCCTTCTTTCTTTTTCTATGTTTTTTTGTAATAAATAAATAAAACAAACTTGAACAGTAACTTTAAATAGTACGTCTTAACGATTAACTTGTCTTGAAGCCCATAAATAAGTATCTGTGGATAATCCACAAAATTATAATTGCAAGTGTTACAAGATATTCAGACATGCAGTCTCCAGTGTCCCTTAAGCTTGGTCACCGAGACTTACGGCCACCTTTTATACCGAAATTACAAACCTAAACCCCGAAAATTGATTTTTAAAATACCAAAACATGAACCAAAGTATGATTAGGTGTCAAAACAACGAAAAATATGATATTTTTCATGCTATTGGCATTTAGCACCCGTACAAGCCGAAGGCATTGGCCCGAAAATTCCAGGCACAATGCTAACTTACAACTGCAAATTGAATATATTTTCCAATTTGATTATTTGAAGAGCTCAAAAAGTAAACAACAAAGTACTATACATGAAGAAGACCAGGAGATCCTTCACTCCTCCCGTTCTTCGGGTCCATTGCTGACCTTTATCTCCAAAAGCCTCTCAACAGGTTGTCGACAAATCGGGCACCGGTTTGTTTGGAACCTCAAAACTTTCGCACATTCGCTGCACATACACTGCACCCAAACAACACAACTCAACACAAAACAAACATCTTTACAAAACGCCAACACATTATTTGATTTCAGAAAAACAAAAAAAGATTATCTCCTAACCATGTGGCGGCAGGGAAGAACAGTGGTGTCTCGTGGTTCAGACAAGCAAATGACGCATTCCTTTCCTGGATCATTAGCATCGACATCTCCTTCAACTGAAGTCCCGATTCCGTAAATCTCTTGCAATTCATACCTCTTCTCATTCACCCACAGAATTTGCTTTGCCACCCTTACCTGGTACTGCCCTTTATCCTTCTCAAACACTGCTTGTGTTATTTGAGAATTCGCGGCTGCATTTCCTTCTTCCCCGTCTTGAATTGCGGCGGAAGTCTCTGCCTTTACTGCTAGAGGATATGCATCCATTTCGCCCTCTTTCAGCAATTCTCTCTCCTCGAACATGGTGAAATCGATTCCCGTTCCAGATGGCTGCCGGAATTTCTGGCCTAGGCCTTGTTCGAAGTTTACTGTTACTGGCGGGAGTATGTCTTCTTTCGTTGGAGTTAGGACGCAATCCTCGCCTTCTTTTGCAAAGAAGTAGACAGTGATACTGTTGGAGGAACAAACAAATGTCAATTTTGTTTCGAGTCAATAAAAAAGTACAAATATAAATGAACTTAGAATCCAGCATTGACTTCTATGGCAAACGAATAAGCATAACAGAAAAGTACAAAAAGAAACTCGCAAATGGAGTAGACCAAACACACAACAAAATAAACAAGTTGCATATAAATGCTACTAAGAGAAGAATAATAAGTACACAACCAACCATAGTTGCAAATATAGGACACTACCATAAGTAACCTGAAATATCAAAAGAAGTATGAAGTCAAAATTTCAATGAAATGATTGAGTCAATTATATATGACATATTCATAAAAAGCAAACTTTTCAAGCATATTTGGTCCATGTAATTAACTAAATTCCTTTAAATAGCACATTTTGGGTTTTTTGCCATAACTAAAAATTCTATCAGGAGTCTCTCTCTCTCTCTCTCTCTCTCAAGTCTCAACTGAAGCACCATCAACATTAGATGTAATCCTCCAGTCTCAGTCAAACAAAAATACAAATATTGAGCTTAGGAAAGCCAAAACCTAGTACAGTGATCTTAACTATCTCAAAACTATACCAATTAGTACATCCACGAAAAAAAAAAACTATCTCAAAACTATAGGGAAAGCAATATTAAAGTGAAAGGACCTTATTGAACTAATTCAAACATTCCCTGTAAAGGAACATAATCAAGCAAATACAGACACGGCTAAGCTTTCAATCAAAGTCCATAAAACATAGAACAGAACAAGCACAACTTGCAACTAAAAGCACATGATCAAACTAGCAAAAATTGAAGGCAATAAAAAAGAATATAGCTTTAGCCTTGACCTTCCAGCAACAGTAGCATCGAATGTAAAAGCAACAAGGAATTTTCCAGTATTCTCTTCATCAGGTTCAACCCTTAAACTTTCCTTCTTCAAATTAACATCATTCCTTATTGTAACCGCTTTCTGGTGCTCCATATAAGGTGTTGGCGCCTGCATCACGGGTCCATACGGGTACCTCCCACCAACCCAGTGAGCCGGGTCAACCCGGTGGTGGTGGTCATAAGGCGCCGGTAAAGGAACCGGCGGCATAGCTGGTGGGGGAGGATGGTAATAACCCGGGTACTGATAGTATGGAGGTGGGTTCGGATTCGGATACTGTGATGGATATGGAGTAGCGGCGGCGAATACATACCTATTAGCTGTAATTTCCGGCTGTGGTGCTGCAGGTGGAGGAGGCGGAGGATGGTTCCGACGACTACCGTGCCTCCGGCGCCCATGCGCACCGCTGCTGCTAATATTACCCATGAAAATTGCTCCTATTCCGCCCTAAAATTCGCTAAAAATCAGAAATCGAAATTGGGTATTTCCGGATTTGCAATTAAAACACAAAAACTGGATCTGGAGCTAGAAAATGTAATTTTAGCAAATAAAAAGAAACAAATTGAAATTGAAGGAAAGATCTTTTACCACGCCGGCAAACAAAAGAAACGGAAGGAGAAGAGGAAGAAATAGATAAAGAAGGAGAAGAAGGAAGGTGGGGGGGAGGACGGTTATAATGGGATTGCGTAAAGCTTAACCCATTACACCGTTCATGATTAGAGATTGAAATTATGCCAAAAGTTGCCTTCTTTTTTCTCTTTTTTTTTTCTTTTCTTTCCTGTAATTTATAAATATAAACAACATTCAAACAGTAACTATAAATTATTAAATATGTTCTTAATGAGAAAATTAACGGATTTCGTATTTTCTCATTTATAAATTATAACAGTATACTTCTCTATATTTTTTAAATCAATCCTGAAGCCCCTGGTTATGTTTCTGCCTAATGGTTTAATTTTTTCATTTATATATTTTTCAATTAATGCTTAAAAAAATTAGATAGAATTTTAAAAATGTGAAATTGTCCTAAACCATATTTGATAAATATTATTTTTATTTTATTAAGTATGTGCCTAGATACTCCAAAACCCACCTAAACAGATTTTGGTGCATAAACTTTAAACCAAATACAAAAGAATCTTAAATTATTTTTACTCTCACCCTTTTTTTTATAATAATCATATTAATTGTATGATGAATTATTAGGCACAATTTTAATTTATAAAAATTATTCATGGATTATTATGTCGTTTTAAATTCATACTGGTGTATTGTTTTTATTAATATACATATTTTAAATTTGACAAAAAAATTTAGTTTTATTTATAAATTTTTTAATATTTTAATATTATAAGTTTGAACAAAATACTAGTATTATTTGCTGATAATTAATAATTATAAGAAATGAAATTATTTAATTTGTAAATATTTACATATATTCGTTTGCACATTTATTTTATAACTAACAGCAATTTTATATTTTTTAATTTTTTTAATTCAAATCATTTTAGCTCCCGGCTACATATATTTCTTTATAAAACTAAATGATTTAACGAAATATTACTAAGAACACATAATTTATTTTATACAAATAAAATCTAAATAGTGTAATGACCTTGATGAAAAAAGTAAATCGGAAACGAATTCGGTAAATACTTTTTTCCGTGTGTCCAAGATCGAATAACGCCGCATTGAATGTCGAATTGGATCCATCTCACAGTTTATCGGAGTATGGATATGTATCCACAATTTCTGCAGCGACGAAGATCGATAACGATCGATTTGCGATGTTTTCGTCACGAGGCGAAAACCCGGGAGAGAGTGGTTGGAAAGAAAATGATAATGAAAAGGAAAAATGAATTCCTAGTTTTTCACCAGAGTACACTTCCATTCCTTTATATTCATTCCTTAAACTCTTAATTATTTGCAATTAAATCATTATTTTCTTTAATTTTTCAATTTAGTTCAAACAACTAAATTGGATCGGATCTTTTGACCCGATTGATCCTCTCACGGGTGAACCAAGTATTTCCAACAGGCCTTAACATAATTATTGATTAATTGTTTATTTAGATACTATACTTCTCCTTCAGACAAACATAGGCTTAATCAACAAACTTTTACGAAATTCTTAAGATGTTTTCGATTTTTAGAGTTTGTTTGAAAGAATTCAATTCAATTGAATTTATTTTGTCAACTTTCTTTGAATTTATCTTGTAAGATTTGAATTCTTGTGAATGCAAAAAATAAAGATCTTGCAAAAAAATTTGTAAGATTTCAAAAGAATTCATTTAAGTTGTGTCTTTGAATGTCAATTTCATCATTTTACCTTCTCATATGATTTTAGTTGAAGTAGTTAAAATAATTGTATAAAATATTTTGAAAAATTGTTAAATATATTAATTAACAATCAATTGAATTCTTTAAATTGAATTTTTAAATGAATTCAATTCCATTCTTTTCATTTTCTTATGTGATAAGTAATAATACATACATATATATATATATATTTACAAGATACTTTGTTATAAATGTAAATTTGGCCAGTAGCCAACCTACATTTTTTACATAATAAAGACGATAGTACATAGTTGTCCAAACTCTTGTCAGATCAATTTTAACTGATACTATGAAGAATGTAGCGATGAAGGAAAAAAAACTGAAATTACTGTAAAAGGAATAATTTTTATATAAAACTTGCTAAATAAATAGCGTTCGTTTGTAAAAATGCAGCCTAGCATTGATAGGAAATAGAAAAGAAAGTCGTTGATGCCATATAACTTTAGGAATAAAGTTCCTTTGTGGTTTGGCGGATTTGTAATATAGTTCATGCGGAATTTTTTTTTTTTCAAAACAATACCTGAAATTCTAAACATTAGCAAATGGATGATTTTTTCTTCGCACTGTTAAATTAGGTGACATGGCGAAGGTATTTCAGATAAAACTCATTTCTCCCTTAGAATTCCTAAACAATTACATGTGGCATCTTTCATCACCGTCAAAAATTTCCCATCAAACTATCCGTTCACTCTTCGGCGCACCACCAGCCTGGACAACTCCTTTCATCGGTGCTCATCTCAACTACCGCAACCGGAATTGTAACCGAGTATTGTTTGCCCGTCGATAACCCCGCTATTGATGTCGGCCACCATTTTTTCGCAAATCTGACCCGCTTGTTACCCACCACATGCCTCATTTTTGCCTCTTCAAATGGCGTTCCCGTCCTCATTCCCTATTCAAAAACTGTCAAGTATCAATTTTTATGGTATAAAATTTAAAAAAAAACATGAGAGAAATAAATATCTATTAAAACATAATAAGAATTGATATTTGAGATTTTTTTCCTTTGAATGGGGTCAGGGATGGGACAGGTAGTTGAGGACAGACTATTTGTTTCCCTCTTTCTCCATCTCTATTTGGATCTGGTAATTAATTTAAAATTATAACGAATTAGTTTTAAAAAAATGAAATTTAAACCCACAAAGTATATACTGGACAGTGGACGGAATTTGATTGATATGTTGGATGGAGGATTGTTTAGTGATTAATTGTGAGGTTGGGCAATCTATGCCTCTTTAACTAGAGTTGAAAAGATTGAAAAACGGGTTGAGTAAGTGAAGGAAAGGGTAGGAATTGAGGGTTCCAAACTGATGAAAACACTCTGGTAATGGGTATTGAGACTTCGTCCCATGTCCATCTTATTGAGGATCTAGGATTCTCTCCTTTATATGCGACTTGTAAGTTTCAATTTGATTGAATTTGTTTGAAATTGTTTGGATTTGATTGAATTTGTTTGAAATTGTTTTGGATAAGAGATGACAGTCGAAAGAGAAAGAAGAAGATTTGATCAGGGTTCATGAATTGCGGAAGATGAAAGAGGGTAATGACTTTTACCAAAATGCCTTTTTCCACATTAGCATTTTTAACATTGTTACGAAAAAATAATCTATTTGCTAATGTTTAGAATTTCGAGCATTTGTTTTGCAAAAAAATTTCCACAAACATTATTTTACAAATCGATCAAATCACAGTGTATGTTTTTGAACTTTACCCTATCTTTAAAAGGCAATGTAATATAAAATATACTTTCTATGTTACTATGTTTTTTCAAGTTATTATTATATTTCATTAAATAACCGTGAGTGCAGGTAGAGTATATGTTAATTTTGTCAAATCAAAATTTTTATTACTTTGCCTCTTATTACCATTGAATCAATGGTGTGAATGGTGATAACAGACAAAGTAATATTTTCTTTGTTAAAAACAAAATTATCATAGCCTGCACCGATCAATTTACATATTATTAATAAATTTGTTATAATCAATTAATAACATAGAAGAAAGTATTACCCAACAAAATATACTCCCTCCAGTACTGTTATCATTCCATCGAGACCAATAAAACATTTATTACTCTATTAATATGATTAATTTATCTGTATTATTTTATCGTAAAATTCTCTTTTCTTAATTATTACTCTCTCTGGTACTGAAATATTATCGTTTTAGCTATGATTTCATTTTTTGTTTTGTTTGTTATTCTTACGTATCAATACAACATTCAACACTTTTTTTTAATTTATCCTTGTATTAATTAGGAAAAGATAAAGTAAAAAATGAAATTATAAGATTATAATTAAGAAAAGAAATGATTTTATGATAAAATAAAAAGAATAAATTAGTAATTTAAATACAGTAATGAATGTTTTATTGGTCTTAATTAAAGTCCTAAAACATTAATCTTTCAGCGTTGTATAAAGAACTTTATAATTTCATTTTATACCGAATCTCTTTTCATACACCCATTAATTACATCTTTCTCAAAAATCATCTACTCAACTTGCTTAGATACTATTTTTAAGAATCCAAGTAAGATTTTTAAAATTAAGATCACTCAAATAACAAATATTATCTCACACTCAATAAGTGCGCGTCACATAGGCACTTACTATTAAAAAGGCTTAAAGCATCAATTGTCAAATTGTCCAAAAACTTAGTTGTTATTCTAAACTTTCAATAATTCCAGATATCTCTTTAAATTTGTAAAAATATGATCAGTTTGTTTCTTCAATGACACGAGTTAGCTTGTGATTAAAGAGAGAATTATAAAAAAAATGATATCTTTCAAAAGTTAAACCAACCAAATTCATGCTACACGACAATTGGGGGTAAATTGGTACATTTTAAACAAATTTAAATATCAAATGATTATTTTGAATAAATTTAAGGGTGATAGACGTACATATTATAAATGATTCTTTGCTTCTTACACAATTTATTTAATATTTTTTTTACTGAAAATAACAAATCTATTAAAATCGATCAGAGTCAATGACAACTCTAATCAAAGGTGGACATGCATAATGCTAACTAATTCTCTCTATCCGTCGAATAACAGACTGCTCTAACTAGTAAATGCGTAGCTTGACTCGCAGAATTGCAGACATAAACTAATCTAAAACAAGCAAATGTTTAACGAGTTCCTTACAATGGTTCACCACATTGCCAATAGGCGCTAATGCTAACTACATTAATTGCATCTAGTTCCATGATGATGTTATTGAATCAGAAAAATTTTAACCAATTAAGAGTTTCCCTGCAACTCATCGCTTCAGCTGCAAAAGTATCTCCAATCTTAGGTAAAACAGAAGAATAAGATGCAACAAGTTACCTTGATCATCTCTGATTACACAACATGTCCATAGTTGACCCCATTAAGAATGCTCATGTCAAAATTGCATTTAATCCAATTCAGAGGGGTTTCCGCCAGATTTGAGGTTGTAATGAATGGCTCCCTTCGTTCGAACTTGATTCCTTGAAATCATTGTTGAGATTTAACAATTGTAAGTACTCCCTATATTTTTTAGTATTTCCTCTTACATATTTCACATCTTAATGTCTTAATTTTCAACTCAAACAGTACATTTGATACTATGAAAATAACATAAAAATAAATAAGGTTATATATGGAAGAAATATGAAAAGGAATCATGTAATATTGAAATTGACTACTATTTTGATTTTTCATTGAATTGCAAAAAAAAAGGAGTAATAAATAATTAATTTATCATTTTAGTGTATTTAATATGTTCATTAATTCGATTTTAATTTGAAATCGTTGGATATGGTATCTATGGAGGCAGTGTTTATACCGGTTGAACCACAGGAAATCTATAATTCCACTCATAATTCCATATTTTTTTGAGTGTGATAGATTTGTTGCTTACGTAAAAATTATGCCAAATTAATTAGTTATGAAAAACCATTATTAATTTTAAGAACACCGACGGGGAATCCAGAAGAAAAACAAAATATATAATCGCTATTATTATAACGATAATAATATAATAAAAAAGATTGAACTGAAAGCCATGAAGGGCAATTGGCAATAGAATCACATTCACTCAGCCTTGTCCATTCAATGTGCTCCTTTAAAAGAACTTTTGCATCATCAATTTAAAAATATGTTTGTTTGGTAAGAAATTTGCAAAAAACTTAAATACTAATAAAGATAAGATATTGTTTTATCTAATTATTCCACCCGAAATATTTGTTCCACTGCCATAAAATATAGAAAAGTGAAATATATTTAAGTGACTATTCTAGTCGAGATAAATAGCCCAAAAGCTTGACCCAATTAATAAATCTAAACATTTGTGTAGCTTTCTTTTATATAAAAGGGGAAATTAGAGAGACACTCTTTTAAGGTAATGTGTTATATTTTCTACCATAGTTTAGCTTATTTATGGCGGCTTGTCTCTTGCAGCTTTCTTTTATATAAAAAAAAGGGTTTTTGAAGAGGATCTCTCATATTCAGTTTGGAAGGTGTATCAGTTCAACAAACTACTAAATTGGTGTATTAGTTCAACGAAACTAAATGGTGTATCTTTTAGGCTATATTACCAGGTTTAATACCATTGAGCTGCCGACATGAATTTTGAGTTCCTTTTTTCATCCTTTTTAGAATGAAAAGCAAAAGCTTTTTTTAACTATGGTGCAACTGATTTGTCCGTAACTGGTTTTGGATTCTCTTATATTTATACAGACTTTCAGATTAATGCCTCAAAAGTTTATTATTATATATTTTTTTCTTATCTTAATTTAAGAAATATGGATTTTTAAATTTTGTAGGAACATGATATCAAATCTAGAACTCCACCTTCTTGCTCTACTTTGAAACAAAAGTGTTGTGACTAGATCAAAGTCCTGCGGTTGTTTTTTTTTTTTGTCATATTAGATGAACTATTTAAAAAAATCCTTCTATGCGCTGTTGGTGGCTCATCACCTGATTTTTTTCCTGCCTAGACGAT
>CATIWQ010102269.1:0-17581 GCA_949673415.1 Euphorbia schlechtendalii | reverse complement strand
GACAAGGCAAAAGTTAAGTGTGGGGGTGTGATAAGTGTATAATTACACTTATTATCATGATAATTTTACACATTAAACACTATAGTTTAAGTCATTTTTATACTTCATATAAAAGATTTCATGTGGTATGTAGTTGTTTTTGATGCAAATGTAGGGACTAGGTAAATCTTGGAAGTAAAATGATTAAAGTTGAAAATCGATGAAAAAAGAGTGAAAAAGGTGCAAAAAGATGTGTGGAATTTAAGGATTTGGAAAAGAATCGAAGATGTCAAAGATCGGTAGAAATCGCAAAGAGGAATCATGTCAAAAAGGCATGTCATGATCGTGACACACATATCACGGTCATGACTTGTTAACTTTCACAACAGAAAGTTGCGAACCAAGTATTCACGGTCGCAACAATCATTCCCGATCGCGACCTTGATGGTTTTTTGGTAAACTCTTCTCTTCTTTCAATCGTTGGAAATGAATGATCAAATGCCATCAACTGCCATCAACTACCAAAGGAAAAGACACCTTTTGGAAGTCAACCAATCATGAAAAGGTGCCTTTCCATTGTGGATAAGGATAAAGCTTTTTGTCCAATCACAATGAAGTGATTGAATATTTCCCCAGTGGACATGACTCTTCGTTTGGATAGACGCAACCCTTCGTACTCTATAAATAGGCTTCAAGACTCAACAAATTTCATGGAGAGTGGACTGGATTTTGGATTATGTGATGTGGCATGAGTGATAAGTGTGTCGCACAGATAGAGAAAAAAAATATCTAGATCTCGCTACGTTCATAAGTGTTAGAGAGAAAATGTATAAGTTATTCGAACCTTATTTCGATCACTAGATTTCTCTACATATTCGAGCAATTGTTGTATAAGTGTAATTGTAAATCACTTATCAATAAAAGTTTTCATTCTTCAATATTCATTTATTCGATATTCACAAAGAATAGCATCCTAGAGGAGTTCTCTAGAACACACTTGCCTTCCCCGACAACGGCGGCAAAAACTTGATAAGGTATTGACTCTACTGATTTTGAGGGCTTATATTTTATAAAGAAGCCAAAAAACTTATTCCCCACTCTTCTACCGATAAGTTAAAAGTTCAAAATACGAACAGATGTTGTCAGTACGGCTTATCAAAATAGAAAAATGGTGACCCCTGCAAGTATACAATTTAGATGTAGTTTTACAAGATATCTATCCCATAGGGAAGGAACTAGTTTTAAAGACCAACTAGAGTTATGGGGTAAATAAAAATATGGAATTTATATTGGAGGGTTGGATTGGCAGATAGATGAATTGATAGATGCATGTACAGTTAGAAAAGATACAAATTATAGAGATATTCTTACGAACAAGTTTAATAGAGAAAAAAACATGTAAAATCATCAAGAATATTTCGTACACTAGATAACTTCAACAAATAAGGTTCTAGACGCCTTAATATTTAATAATTCACCATAGAGCAACACATGAGATGACTTTTCTAAGTCTAGGGTAAATGAATTATGACAGTTATTAGAACATGGATAACAATATTACTATGCTTAGTACGGGTCACTTTTACATAGCCATATTTAGCAAGGTACCACTCCAAAAATGTTGGCTCAGTAAACAGTGTTATAATCACAGATCCAGTGATTATACACAATCTTGTTAACCCTAAAATCACTCTTAAAGTTAACTCGAAAGCATATAACTTGATTAATATAAATGATGCAAAATGAATTACTCGTTATGACACATAAACATATCATAAACTTCGAAATAGAAAGTATAAATAGAAAACAAAGTAAAGTTGTAAGGTATGCAAGTGAAAGCTAAAGTTGATCAAACTGTATCCACTCTTTAATGGGAGTCGTCAATTCCCACAATTCCTGCGTCTACCTTGAATCCGGTCTCGACTCATATAGAACCTTTGTTAGGATAATATTCTTTGTGAATCTTGAATAAAAGAATGTTGAAGAATGAAAAATTTTATTGATAAGTTCTTTGCAATTACACTCATACAACAAATGCTCGAATTTTTATAGAAATATAGTGATCGAAATAGGAATCGAATCACTTATACATTTTTCTCACTAAGACTTTGAACTTAGCGAAATCTATTTAATTTCTACTCTCTATCTATGCATACATGTCTAACATGTATCACAAAATATCAATCCACTCTCAGTTGCCACAAAATTGGATGAGTTAGGAGCCTATTTATAGAGTGTGAGGGGTTGCGTCTATCCAAACGAAGAGTCGTGTCCATTGGTGAAGAGTTGCTTCACTTCATTTTGATTGGATGTAAAGATTCATCCTCATCCACAATGGAAAGGCACCTTTTCATGATTGGTTGGCTTCCAAAAGGCGTCTTTTCAGTTGGTAGTTGATGGCGGTTGATCGTTCTTATCCAGCATTTGAAAGAAGAGAAGAGTTAACCAAAAAACCATCAAGGTCACGACCGTGAATGTATGTCGGGACTGAATACTTGGTTGATAACTTTCTGTTGTGAATGTTAATAAGTCACGACCGCGATGTATGTGTCACGATCGTGACATGCCTTTTTCACATGATTCTTCTTTACGATTTCTACTGATCTTTGACATCTTCGATCCTTTGCCAATTCCTTAAGTTCCACGCATCTTTTTGCACCTTTTTCACTCTTTTTCCTTAGAATTCCACTTTTGTTCATTTTACTTCCAAGATTTACCTAGTTTCTGCATTTACATAAAAAACAACTACATACCACATGAAATCCTTTATATGAAGTATAAAATGACTTAAACCATAGTGCTTAATGATTGAAAATATCATGATTATAAGTGTAAATATACACTTATCACAGGTCTCGCACCTTGCCAGGCGGTCATTTTTATTAATAAAAAACAAACAACATATGTGACAACCATTGTGGATGCAGGTTAGATGTATGCCTAAGATTAGGCCATACGGGCCTTCTCAAAATAAGAACTTTAAACCACTGATGTTTTAATTAGGCCACATGGGCCTTCTCAAAATCAAATCGAACATACATGTAAATATCCATGTTGTATTATATATCATGTGCCAACCATTGTGGATGCAGGTTAGATGTATGCCTAGGATTTTATTTTTCTTCGAGAATTGCAAATATTTTTACGGAAATTGTAATTAATAGATAACAGGCGGTTGCATCCCCGAGTTTTGTAATTTATTAATTTATTTTTCTGTATTTATTTATTTCTTTATGTATGAATTTATCGATTTCAAATATACGTGAATCATGCATAATAACTCAAAAACGATGTAAGTGCGAATATGCACAATTAAGGAATACGGTTTTCTATAGATGTAATATAAAGTGATCCAATGAGAAATAAGCAACTTATCACTAACCTGAATCTTTGTGTCTTAGTGGGCCATCCCCCGGATGTTAAGCCTCACAGGACTCTAATTCCTGGAAAGAGCTAATCCAGGTGGCGACTCTACACTAAGAGACGACGGATTCGGGTTTGACCAATCTAAAATGTTTTTGACCAAAACCTTTCGGGTCCATGATTCGGTACTTTTTAAACCACTCCTCTCATCTTAGCACGCTCTCAGCCCATCGCTCCGTGTCGTCCGCTCATAGTGGCGACTCTGCTGGGGACTTTTTTCAAAAAACCTTTTTTTAAGGTTTTAGATTTTGAATAAGTGCCGAAAATTATTGATCACTTTATTCCATTTTCTCTTAATTATGACATATTCATAAATTTCGCATTGCAATAAAAGGGATTAGCCCATAAGTCTAAGCTACCCTATTATTGTGAAGCTTTCTCTTGTACTAATTTGCCTCCCTGAGAAAAGATAGTACTTGAGGGGATGGAGCACTTGTTGCCATATCGCTTGTACCTCCCTTGTTAGAACCCATTTGGGGAGAGGCTTGGAGTGTATTTTAGTACAACATGAACCTTCTACATCAATAACCCATTTACAAACCTCATGTAAATAAACCTTAGTCATTTTTCCTAGGGTGTTACCCAACAAATGACCATACATTATATTTTTCTTGCAGGCGCGCTCCTTAGTATCTTCATGGTACTAAGATGAACCAAACTTAGGATAGAGACTAGCCAAAAACCCTACGCGCTGGAGTTGTATGGTTGGAAGATTGAATGTTACATGCTATGTGCTACGTGGTTACTACTTATCATTGTGCAAATATCACGCTAACCATGAATTTTCGTGCAGACACTTAAACGCACACACTTATAATGATTAAAACAATGTAACATAGCTTTTTCTCATCATCATGATACCAAAACGTTGTCACATACATTTAGGATTAGATGACACTTGAGAACGTGTTACCCTAGGACAACATGAAACCACTTATAAGCATCATTCACCCCAATTTACGTGATGTCCACTTGACATCCGACACTTAGCCCACAAGGGTCAATAACGTATTCAACACATTACCTATGAGATGCCTATTCGATATCTAACTCATAGCCCATAAGAGGCACTAATATATCCCACAAATTATCTGTGAGATGTCCACTCGACGTCGAACTCATAGCCCACACAGGGCAATCACACCACATAGCTCAAACTTGGTAAATACCTACCCAAACCATTTTTCCTACATCACATGATATCCTTGCTTACATTCGAACCTAAGCCCACAAGGGGTGAACTTATTTAAAAACTCTTACCTTACCAAATCTTCAAGGGTATATGCTTAATACACGAACCATCCGCCCATACGAGGAAAAGATTCATGTATCACCACATACCCTCAAATAATGATGACCACACAAGCATCCAAAACTCCACCCTAATTGGTTAAAAATAACCAAATCATTCATTAGATAACTACATACAGTAGTTGTTTTCATTTCATTAGGGTATGACACATTGCTTACCCGGATCAATTTGACCTCCTCATTCCATGAGACCTAGTCATAGTAAGAAATCTCAAACTATTAACCAATTACCACACGGTAACTTGGTCACCTCACTTTCACCACTCATATTACAATGTCACACAAACATTGTATAAATCTCAAATGCAACCCTCGGTGTTGGATTTTTATTTCCACCTGTTTTCATTTTTACCTAACAACTAACCTATTTGTTACAAATGGATTGACAAACATATTATTCATCTCACAACATGGCATGCTAACCCCTTGTGAGTAGAGCTATAACATTAAACATCTCACACATTTTTCGCATCATGAATCATGTCATAAATCCCAAACGCATGGTCTGATCTTCTACTTGAGTATCAAAGGGGCTTGGAAAAGGCCTGCTTGACGCCTGGTCCGCATTTCTCCAATTGTGGACAATTTGGAGGGGATTCCGTACACCAACTCAAGTGAAGACTCAGGTTTCGATTCAGATTCAGCTCAACGTGTGTCTTTCATTGCCAATCCACAAGAAGAAGAGGATCACCCTATCATTACAGGATAAAACTCTCAGTAGACACATCAATCATCGGTGAGAGCCGAGATTGCTACTACCCTGAATGCCTTTGCCAATAGTGTACAACTAGCATCGCTTATTCGCCAACACACCAGAGAGCTCAGAATGTGGTATCCGACCCGGGGACTACCCTTAGCAACGGCGGTCCTACTAATCAGCCTAGAACAGGGGGACCTTCCACCTCTCATATGGTGCACCCAGCTCCTACCACCTTTTACCAGTTTGGGGTAAGACAAAGTCAGAACCAACCCCAAATTGGTTCGCCGAGATTTAACTTTGCCAATCCTTTCTAGTAGTAATCCGAGAACCAATTCTTCGCGGGGTAGCTTAGCCAACTAGCATTCGCACCAAGGCCTTTCTACCAAGGAATAACCCAACAGCCTATCCCAGTTGGAGTACATCAATTGCCTCACAGTTCCAGACACCTCAACTGCCAATTTCGCTACCTTTCCTCAGGGGCAATACGACATATATCCAGACACTAGGAACGCCATCCACCAGCAACTAGGCATGGTGGAATTGTGGCAACAATTCTTGGCTACTCATGATGGCCGTTTCATGAATCCATACTCGGTATAATCGTTAACCGGGGATGAAGACAGCTTACCCCCAAACTTCACAATGCCGGAGTTTGAAAAGTATGTGGGATTTGGCAACCCACGAACTCACTTAATGCATTATCAGACGGTGATGAGGGAACTAAGGGTCAGTGAACGGATGATGGCTAAGCTCTTTGTCTTCACCTTGGGCCACCCAGTCAATGAATGGTACAACCACATTCCGCTGGACAGAGCTACTTATTGAAATAGCCTTGCTTAGGATATGATGGGGCATTATGGTTTCAACTCTCAAATGGAAACCACAATGCAACATCTGGAGGCTATAAGGCAAAAGCAAGGTGAGAACTTCAAACCTTACTATGCATGTTAGATGGCCACACAGGTAAGGTATCAGGCTCGCTTAACCCTACCGGTGCACTTCCATCATACAGGAATAAATGTTGGGTATAAAGGGATTCTGATCGCAAGGTTTTGACTATACTCGTTTCGATAAGCTTATATTCGGTAACGGTGCCAAAAACCTTGTTCCCCACTTTTCTATCGATAAGATAAAAGTTCAAAATACGAGCAAGTGTTGTCAATACCGCTTATCAAATAGAAAAATGATGACCACAGTTTCGATGTAGTTTTAAAAGATATCGATCCCACAAGGAAGGAATTCAGTTCTCAAGACCAACTAGAATTACGGAACAAAAGAAATAAGATAATTTATATTGGAGGGTTTGGATGGTTTGGATGGTAGACTGATGAATAAACAGATGCATGAACAGATTAGAGAAGATGTAAATTATATAGATATTTCCTAACAACAAGTATAGTAGAGAAAAACATGCAAAATCATCAAGAAGATTTCATACACTAGATAAATTCAACAAACACGGTTCTAGACTCCCAAATATTCAATGATTCACCGCAGAGCAACACATGAAATGACTTTTCTAGATCTAGGGTAAATGAATTATGACACTTATATGAACCTGGATAACAATATTACTATGCTTAATACGGCTCGCTCTTACATAGCCGTATTTAGCAAGTTACCACTCCAAAACTGTTGGTTCACTAAATAGCGTTATAATCACAATCGATTGATTATACACAATCTGTTAACCCCAAAATCACTCTTAAAGTTAACTCGAAAGCATATAACTTGATTAATATAAATGACGCAAGATGAAATACTCGTTATGACACATAGACATATCCTAAATTTCAAAATAGAAAGTATAAGTAGAAAACAAAGTAAAGTTGTAAGGTATGCAAGTGAAAGCTAAAGTTGATCAAACTATATCCACTCTTTAATGGGAGTCATCAATTCTCGCAATTCCTATATTTACTTTGAATTCGGTCTTGACTCGTATAAAACCTCCGCTAGGATGCTATTCTTTGTGAATATTGAACAAATGAATGTTGAAGAACAAAAACTTTTATTGATAAGTGCTTTGCAATTACACTCATACAACAATCACTCGAATAAGTGGAGAAATCTAGTGATCGAAATAAGAATCAAATCACTTATACATTTTTCTCACTACAACTTTGAACATAGCGAAATCTATATATATTTTCACTCTCTATCTATACACGCACGCTACTATACATTGCCCACCATGCACTCTTTCTCTCTCTCCGTAAAAATGGTTGGGTTGGGACTCTATTTATAGAGTGCGAAGGGTTGCATCTATCCAAACGAAGAGTCGTATCCATTGGTGAAGGGTTGCATCACTTCATTATGATTGGATGCAATGATTCATCCTTATCCACAATGGAAAGGAATCTTTTGGTGATTGGTCAACTTCCAAGAGGTGTCTTTTTTGTATGGCGGTTGATCATTCTTATCCGGTGGTTGGTAGTTGAAAAGAGTTAACCAATAACCATCACTAATCGCTACCATGAATTACATGTCGAGATTGTGACTAATGGTTGATAACTTTCGGCTTATAAAGTGTGACAAGTAGCTACCGTGAATGGGTGTCACGATTGTGAAATGTGCTTTTCTTCATGTTTTTTCTCTACAACTTTGCTGATCTTTGACAGCTTCGATCCTAAGCCATTTCCTTATGTTCCACGCATCTTTTTTCACCTTTTTCACTCTTTTTACATAGAATTACTTCTTTGATCATTTCACTCCGAAGATTCACCGAGTTTCTGCACTTGCATAAAAAACAACTACATACCACGTGAAATCTTTTATACGAAGTATAAAATAACTCTAAACCATATCATTTTATGATTGAAAATATCATGACAATAAGTGTAATTATACACACACTTAACTTTTGCCTTGTCCTCAAGGTAAACACAACAGAAGTGCATAAAATAGTAATCAAGTTCGTAGCTCATTTGGTGAAAGACTATCCTAGTGAGTACCACATTCCCACGTTGCATAAAGTTCAAGTAAAAGTTCAAAATTTCTCACAAATTAGTAATGTGCAATTTATATAGTCTAGTTGCATACCTTTACTCTTAATGGAGGGTCAACCGAATTGAATCTTCATATAAGTGTTATATGCTTGGTCGAAAATTTCCTTCTCTCATGTATAGTATAAAGTATAAAGGACAAAGAGAGCACACTTTGAAAAGATTGATCTCAAGGCATTTTTAGGTAACCTAGGATGCTAAAAACACTCTTAGTGGTTGCATTTTATACTCCATACTACTCTCCCCTTTTTTAGTGGTTGCATTTTATGCTCCATCACTTTCTCTCATTTTTTTTCTTTTAAGGATATGTTTTTGAAGTACAGATTCGTACTTTGCACCCATTTTTCATGCTATGCTACTTTTCTTTTTTCACTCATTAGGTTGTAGAATCTACTCCCTACCATTCCTCACCTTTTGCATAACTCATTGGTTATCCTCTCTTTCTTTTGATTTTATCTCAATACCCTCATCCTTTATTGATCACTTTCAAAGTATTATGGCTAGAGTTTCCCAACACTTTAAACACACTCAATACTTTAGGATGTATTCGAGAATAGCATATAAAACTCATAGTAAGAACACTACTAGATATTACTCCACTACTAACTTATTGGTAGCATTAAACTAAAACTATACAACTTATACTAATTCATGTTGCATTGAAATATATATCGAAACTTACTAGGAATGTTGCTTTGAATGTTACTCACAACTCATCCTTGCCAAATGCTAAATGTTTTACCAAAAAACGCTCACACTCTCAACATGCACTCAAACTCGAAACAAAAAATTTTGTTCAAATTTTGCACTAACATAAAACTTGTAATACCTAACACTCATAATAACCTTGGAACATATGTTAGTATAGTATAGGTATGGATAAAGTATAAACAACCCAAAATTAAGAAAATTTTTAATATTCTTCAATTTTTAATTTTATTTCATTTTTTTGGATTTTTGAGATTTTTTAAATGCCCCCCCACACTAAAGAACACAATGTCCTCATTGTGGAAGACTTAACGAAAAATGAAAATCTAAAAACTAAAAACAAACAACTAGTCTAAAAATTTGAAAAAGAAAAGTAAATAAAGAAAAGAAAAGAGTAAACTTGTCTATTGAGAAGGTGAATCTGGAGGACTAGGAGTAAATTGACAATTTTGTTTTCTAAAGAAGGATAGTAATTTTTGAATAATCGATTTATTACTTTTCTTTAGAATGTTCATGTCTTTTTTCATTACTCTAAGTTCCGCTTGGCAATTGTCTAATTTTTGTTGCATACTCGCATTCCAATCTTCCGAAGCTTCGTCTTCTTCTTTTTCTTCATCTTCTTCTTCAATCAATGGAGCCTTTCCAGGATGACATCTAGTAGTTGGATTAGATGGGCCAAAGGAAGAATCTTCATGAGTCGAGATTAGTTTCTTGGTGCGGTTGGAGTAGGAGAAGAAAGAATAGACACCATCGTTCTCTTGAAGAAGTCTTGTATTCTTCAAATAATTCCCATCTATATAACCGAAATACTCATCTGATTGTTGAACATAGGGGAGTTCGTTTCTTGCACCCAAGATGATTGCGGTGATAATTTCGGCTACTCCAATCTTGTTTCTCATTCTTATCGAATTCTTCTTCATCATGTCTCAAATTATATCCATGAATTCCACTTTTTGGTTCATCATTGCATAAGAAAGAACAAAGAAATCTTGCTTTTAAACTTTGGTGTTCTCTACTCGACAAAATACCGAAGTGGAAAGGTATTTGTGGAGTAGAAGAATACACTCATTCTTGATAAGTTTATTTGGGGAATTTTTGGGATCAAAAGTTAACTTACCCTGTTAAATCTACCCAAACTCTATTTGCTTGAAAAGAATCCATCATGCTTGATGAATTTTCAATTTCGAACCTAAACCAAGTACTCATCATCTCCCTTGTGACAGTGTAATGTCTACCTTGGTTGCAAAATTGAATCGCCCTCTTCTTCTTGTCTTCAAAATCGAATGTCACTAGACATTCCAAAATCTAACCACGATTTTGTGGAAATCGCATTCCCACAAACGTGCTTAAACCAAGATCAGCAAGATACATCCTCATTTGCTCATGGAGGCCTAAAGTCTCTAAGAAAACCATATCAAGAAAAATCATACGTTGATCTCCAACTTGTTCAAAACTTGGAATCTTTTCCCTTCCTCACGTGAATGAATAGGAAAAGGACAACCATAATCTTGTTGATATTTTGGCGGCTACCTTAACACGAGGCATATTGGTTTTTCGTTTTAAAGTAAAGGTTTGAAAAAGGTTTTGAATGTAGAAGAATAGCGATGAAAGAATCAGAACTTTTGTAAGCTTTGTAGAAGGTTCTGGTGGTTATGGATTCAATCTAGACCATTATATAGAGTTTTAATAGGTCATTGATTTGCCAAAATAGTCAATATAGCCGTTTCTCCTTCAAACTAGCCATTAATGGCCGTTTCAGCCATTTATCGCGTGTTAAATCGCGAGCTGTAACGGTAATATTCTTCCCGTGTCACAATTGTGAAGGCCTGTCACGATCGTGACTTTCTTCATAATAGGAATAGAAGGTTTTACTTCACAATGTCATGGGCGTGACCTATAGTCGCTATCGCGACTTTCTTTAATTCCTCTATTTCTTCGATTTTTAGACTTAGTCCTAGAAAAACTTAGAAAAACAAATATGTTAAATATCAATAATAAATATTTACTATTTTCATACCTAGAATGATTTATGGTGAAGAAAGTAATTGAATATCAACGTCTTGTTACTCAAATTTATTTTCGAGATAATATTTACATCGTTGACCATTGGCATGAAAGATTTCTCCATTTTCCGCTTTCAATTCCAATGCTTCATTGTCAAACACCTGAATAACTTCATAAGTTCCCTTCCAACGAGACTTGAATTTTACAGGGAACAAGAGAAGTCCGGAATTATATAATAGAACTCTATCTCCAATCTTAAACTTCTTTTCCCGTAGTTTTATATCGTGCCATCGTTTTGTCTTCTCTTTATAGATCTTTGCATTTTCATATGATGATGAATTTCGTTCTTCTAATGCATTTAAATCCAACTTTCTTCTTTCACAGGCTTTTTGTAAATCCATATTCAAATTCTTCAATGCCCATAAAACCTTATGCTCTAATTCTACTGGTAAATGACAAGTCTTTCTTTAAACCAACTTATAGGGTGTCAAACCAATAGGTGTTTTAAAAGCTATTCTGTAAGCCCATAATGCATCATTTAACTTAGTAGACCAATCCTTCAGAGAATTCGAGACAGTCTTTTTGAGAATACACTTAATTTCTCGATTAGAAATTTCTACTTGACCACTAGTTTGAGGGTGATATGGGATAGCAACCTTATGATGTACTCCTTACTTATGCATCAAGCTTTCAAAAGTCTTATTGATGAAATGTGAACCTCCATCGCTAATTATGGTCCTAGGAACTCCAAATCTACTAAATAATTGCTTAAGAAACTTAGTAACTACTTTAGCATAATTCTTACTATATGCGCTAGCTTCAACTCATTTTGAAATATAATCAACTGCAACTAGAATGTAATTATTACCATTAGAGTTAGAAAATTATCCCATGAAATCTATACCCCAAACATCAAAAAGCTCTAATTCTAAGATGTTTTTCAATGACATTTCATCTCTTTGGCTTATATTTCCTATTTTTTGACAATTATCACAATTCTGAATAATGTTGGCCAATAAAACCCACTCTTTAAAACATTAGCATTGGTCTTTGCTGGTCCTAAATATCCTTGTAGAACCCAAGTTAATAGTACCTCATGGTACTCAAAATTTTTGGTGATAGCAATCAATATGGGATAGTAAAAGTTAATTGAACATTAAGAATACTTTTACTTAGTATAGGAAAAGCCAAATCTGTGCTGAGTACTATATAGTTTAAGTTATCATCACTCAGCTCATCCTGAGTTACAATATTACTTATCCAATAGTAATAGTTTCTGCGGTGCTGACTATTACCATGACACGTATCTACTAACACTGTCTGTGAAGGAACAGAATATTCCACTGTTATTTTTTAGGAGAAAAAGACATTGAAATTAATAGAGATTCCTGTGGTCCTTACAACATTAAACGTGGCTGTATAAATTGTCAGAAATTCCTCATTAGAATTAAAGAATAAGGAATAATCCCGTGAAATGCGTCGTGTATCAAAGATCTCCATGCACATCTCATAACGTTATCAAAGTCATCCAACAGAAAGACACTACGTTTCCTGAAGCACAAATCTCTCAAAGATCCAGATTACTTGAAGAAAAACGAGAAGTTGGAAATAATAACAAATCGAACCACAACGTTTAATTCCTATTTCTAAACATCCTCAAATCTATCTCCAATGGGAAGATTCGAAAGATTAATTGAAATGAGAAATTAAAGATCTGCGATATCCTCAAAGATTGCAACGACTACTTCTTAGAGATCTATAGTATAAATAGAAGATTGAAGCAGACGTTCAAACTTGGTGAATCACCTTGAATTTCCTAAGAGCAAAACCTTTAGAAAATTTTCTTTGCTTTCAAGAAATTCACTAGCAAGCAACAAGCAAACAATCAATAGATCTATCAGTTTGTAATAGAGAGAATCACTCATAGGATTAACCTTGTAAGGATTCAACATATTATAAGTTGAATTCAATTTGCTATATTCTATTTATCTTGAGTGTCAGTTTGGGAAGGGTACCCAAACTAAGTTTAAGCGGTAGTCAGAAAGGAGGAACTTTCTGTAACAGAGTCTACCCACTATAAAGGCTTCTTCGCCTATTGAAGGAATGAACCACTAGTGGATTAAAGATCAAAGACGGTATCTGGGGACTGAAGGTAGGCTAGGGACCTAACCAGGATAAAATCTCAGGTGTAATCGTTCTAACTCTAAGCGATTAGCTTCATCAGCTTCTTGCTTAGTCATCTCTCTCATATCATTTATTTGCTTGTTATCCAACTCGCACTAAGTAATCTTTACTCAGTTAAAGGTTGAAGATAAACTATGCCAGCTGTGCTGAGCAGTTTATACATTTTTATATCGCACCTAGCACGCATACTCAGCACACATATAAAAACCATACTGAGTTAACTTTAATTGAAAAAGGTCTAAAAAGTAACCCAATTTACGCATTCACCCCCCTTTGGTATTGCTATCAGGCAGTTTACGGACCAACAAGTAGTATCAGAGTAGTTGCTCAACCTTAAGACTAATCATCCGGAGTCAGATCCTTAAATGGTGTACAATAACTTCAGCTCAGGTTCTTGTCAAATAGTTCTTCTGAAGGAGGGAATGTCTGTTACCAGACCTCCTCTATTCGATGGTAATCACTATATGTTCTGGAAGAATCGTATGAAGAACTTCATCCAGTGTCAAAGTATGCAGGCTTGGCTCGCAATTGAGCTTGGCCTCAGAGTTCCTACTAAGGTCAGGAATGGTGTGTGTGTACCTGTAGATCCAGAGGACTACAATGACGTTGATATGAGGCTTCTCAAAGAGAATGCCGCTATTATTAATTTCTTACACTGTGTGCTTGATCTTACAGAATTTAACAAGGTCTCAGGATGTGAAACAGCATAGGAAATTTGGAAGAAGTTGGAGATTACCTACGAGGGGACAGACAAGTTCAAGGAGTTGAAGATAAATCTCATGTTGAGAGATTATGAGATCTTCTCGATGGCTGCCAATGAAGGTATTCAGAGTATGAATACTCGATTCATTAATATTGTCAATGAACTAAAATGACTTGGAAAGGAGTTTAGCGGGGAAGAGCTTGTCAAGAAAATTCTCCGCATTCTCATAGTAGAGTGGGATTCCAAGAAGAGTGCAATCGAGGAAGCTCATAACCTTAAGACCTACAGCTATGATGACCTGATAGGCCCCTTGTTGACTCGTGAGAAGTTATTGAGAAAGTACTGAGATGACTCTAAGAGAAATCGGGCAAGGAAAGTAAAGCCATTGTTCTCAAAGCAAACTCATTTGACGAGTCCACCAGCTACGACTTTGATAAAGAAATGGCTCTTCTTACAAGGCGCTTCAAAATCTTTATAAAGAAGGATGGGAAGTTCAACAATAAGAAGAAGTTTCCCAATAAAATCAAGTCAACTTAGCAACAACATGGAGTTGAGGAAGGACTAAGGAAAGAGCATAATAAGGAAATTAAGTGCTTCGGGTGTGGAGAGAAAGTCCACATCTAGTCAACCTATCCAAAGGCAAAGAAGGACAGATTCAAGAAGAGATTCTCCAAGAAGAATGAAGCTCTTACTGCTACTTGGAATGATTTAAAAGAATCTTCATCTTTTGATGAAGAAGCCACTGATTCAACTAATCTTTGCTTGATAGCTATCAAAAGTCAAGGTGAAGGCTCAACATCTACCATTGGTAGAAACTTTTCTGCTGTCAACTCCGAATCTGAGCATGATAAAGGAAAAGACCATCAAATTGAGGTACATTCTGAAATCCCTTTGTCAATAGAAGAATTCTCCTAGGTCCTCTTTGATATTATGAAATTGACTAATAAATCGATGAAAAACATCAAAGAGATAGTGAGGAGAAGTGATGATCTGGAAGATGCCAATGCTTCCTTATCACTTGATAACTGCTTTCTTCAAGAAAAGATTGAATATCAAGAGTGTGCTATCAGTAAGCTCACTAAGAAATTAGATGAGTTGATTGCTGAGATATCAGTATTGAAGAAGAAAGAGGTTCCTCCTCTTACCAACAATCAAATTCTGAATAAACAAACTAGCACTTCAAAGAGGAAAAATTCCTATAAACAGAGGAAAGCGAGCCAGCCCAAGGTAAAAACGGTGTGCGGTTTTTGTGGGAAAGCTGGACATGTCATAGTAATGTGTAGACATAAAAATGGTTATTATGACGAATTTGATTAGACAAACATAAGCACTGCTAACAAAGGAGGACCTAGCTCAAAAGCATGGGTAATTAAGAAAACTTAACTGTTTTGCAGGTGAGCCTTAGATCCGCTAATGACTCTCAAATGTGGTATGTGGATAGTGGATGCTCAAGGCATATGAAAGGAGAAGAAAGCCAGTTCATCTCATTGGAACATAAGAGAAATGGAAGTGTCAGTTTTAGAGATAACCAGAAAGGCAAGATTGTAAGTTGTGGCACTATTGGCATCACGCCCTCAATCGAAGAGATGTCTCTAGTCAAAGGACTGAAGTTCAACCTGCTCAGTGTAGCCCAGCTCTACGAAAAAGGTAGGAAGGTTATTTTCGACTTAGCAGGATGCTCAGTAATTGACAGATACTCAACTAACAGTAGGGTATATAGAATATATGTCAAGCTAACTGGCCTTTTAGAGGAGTCTATGCATGTAGATTTTGATGAAACTAACATAGCAGAAAGACGTCCAAACGAAGAAGATGAGGGAGCCACTTAGTTCACAAATCAACTCAGTACACCACAAGATGAGCTACCCAACTCAGCTTAGGATCCCCTAGCTGAGGAAACCAAAGATGATGATGAAGATCTCTCAATAAACTTTAACGATGGCGAAGATCAACCTCCACCTTAGTATCCAATTGTTGATCCTCTAGCAGCTGATCTAAGTATTCCAAGAGAGATTAAAGCCCATCGTAACCATCTGCTTAGCAGCATAGTCGATGAAGTTCACAATCCAGTAATTACAAGAGGACAGTTGATAAGTGTATAATTACACTTATTTTCATATTAATTTTATACACTAAACACTATAGTTTAAGTCATTTTTATACTTCATATAAAAGATTTCACGTGGTACGTAGTTATTTTTGATGCAAATGCAGATACTAGGTAAATCTTGGGAGTAAAATGATCTAAAGTGGAATTCTATGAAAAAATAGTGAAAAAGGTGCATGGAACTTAAAGATTTGGCTTAGGATCGAAGCTGTCAAAGATCGGTTAAGTTACAAGGAGAATTCTGAAGAAAAATGAAATTCATGATCGCGATAACCATTTGCGATCGTGACTTGTTCTTCTTCAAAATAGAAATCTGCCAACCAAAGATTCAGGGTCACGACTTGGATGGTTTTCTGGTTTAATCTTCTTAACTACCAACCGCTAGATAAGAACGATAAACTGCCATCAACTACCAATGAATAGACACCTATCAGAAATCAACCAATCATGAAAAGGTGCCTATCCATTATGGATTAGATTGAAGCTTCTCAACCAATCACAATGAAGTGATGCAATCATTCACCAATTGACACAACTCTTCGTATGGATAGACACAACCCTTCAAACTCTATAAATAGGGCTCCAAACCTTACAATCTCATGCAATCAAGTAGAGGGAAAACATTAGAGTGCATGAGAGAGATATAGTGTGTGTATAGATAGAGAATTCACTACGTTCATAAGTGTTAGCAAGAAAATGTTTAAGTGATTCGAATCCTTGTTTCGATCACTAGATTTCTCTATATTCTTGAGCAATTGTTGTATAAGTGTATATGCAAATCACTTATCAATAAAAGTTTTCATTCTTCAATATTCATTTATTTGATATTTGCAATGAATAGCATCCTAGCGGAGGTTCTGTACGGGCCAAGACCGAATTCAAAGTAGACGCAGGAATTGCGGGAATTGATGACTCCCATTAAAGAGAGGATACGGCTTGATCAACTTTAGCTTTCACTTGCATACCTTACAACTTTGCTTTGCTTTCTACTTATACTTTCTATTTTGAAGTTTATGATATGTCTATGTGTCATAATGCGTATTTCATGATAACTCTTTTATATTAATCAAGTTATATGTGTTGGAGTTAATTTTAAGAGTAGTTTCGGGGTTTGATATCATGTATAATCACTGGATTTGTGGTATAATGCTGTTTAGTGAGCCAACATTTTTGGAATGGTAACTTGCTAAATGTGGCTATGTGAGAGTGACCCGTACTAAGCATAGTATTGAAGTTGTCAAGGTTTATATACTTGTCTTAATTCATTTGCACTAGGTGTAGTAAAGTTATTTCATGTGTTGCTCTACATCGAATAATTGAACATTTGGATATTTTGAACTGAGTCTGTTAGATTAGTTTAGTAAATCGTAACATTTTTGTTGAACTTGCATGTTTTCTCTTCTATCCTTATTTCGTAGGGAAAATCTAAATATTTAGATTCTCTAATCTTTCATACATAT
>CATIWQ010102252.1:0-13526 GCA_949673415.1 Euphorbia schlechtendalii | reverse complement strand
ATTAAGTATATGTTTTCTATGGTCTTCCAAATACAAATTTAATTACTTTGTTTGTATTTAGAGCTGTGAATCATTTGGATTGATGAATAGTTGGAGATGAACTAAAAGAAACAAAAAATTACAAGTCAAACACCATTTAAGATTGAGGATGAAGGTAGACATTCTATATTGAGCTTTATATTGACATATGCACCTAGTTTTTAATGGAACTATATTATAAACTGTTTTGTTTGGTTCTCTTTGTTGCAAAGGGGAGGACTGAACCAGCGCTCGTACATGAACAAGTTTCAGAAAATGATGAACAAGGAGGAGAAGCTCCCGATTCCTATTGTGCAAGGCCTACCTTGTACAACAGATGAACTAGAGGTAATTTCCGTATGCTGTGAAACCAAATGAGTAAATTCATAGATTTGGATGATAAAAAATGCCTGATCACTTATGTTGGTGCCATTTTTATTGTATATATTGCTGTGAGGTTCACAAAATGCTCCATTAACTTGAGTTTTTTACATTTATTTTAGTATCTAAATAAACCTCCCTTTAAAACTAAGCACAAGACCCATGGACCTTGAGCTCAACTGTTAATGAGAAAACTGATCCCAAAAGGTATTTTAAAGTGAATTTACCAAGGAATGGATATCAGTTTCTGGTTGAACCGATGCCAGTACTTTAAAATTGATGCGAATGTTGTTCTTTAATGCGTCAATTTTTAGTGTCTCCCTCAATGCAAATTAGCACTTTTTGCTCATGCCATACAACTTCTTTGCTCACTAGTTCCTTTCTCTGAACTATGTTTGTTGAGTTCATAGTTCTGCTTAGTGTCGTAGGGAACTGTAAGAATAAGATTGACATCAGGGTTCATAGATTAACCTTAAAAATCCCTTTTTGATCTTTTATCTTGTGGAAAATTTTCCTTTTTAGGAAAGTAAGCAGCTCGCTGCTCAGTTTTTCCTTTGTAAAAACTTTGTAATGTAGGTCTTTTTTGGTTTTGTTAAATGAATTTTGAAGTTTCTTTCGATTTGGATAGAATCTATCTGTTATTTCATTTCATATGGTTTTACTTAGTATAGGATACTCTGTAATCTGATTTGAACTTAGAAGTTTTTGTTGAAACCGAAGTTTTTAGTCTCCTCGTTGTGGGACATCTGTCAACTTAGGTGATTGATAAACAATGAATCAATATAAAAGTAAATCGTAAATTTGATTCATAGCCTGTTGCAACATCATAAAACAAGCTCATTAGGTTCATGGCATGTTTTATTTAGCATTTTTTATACTTGCCACTTGGATACTAATAAACTTGATTTTAACTTTGGATTTGTTGCAAACTGTTTTTGGCATTATAGTACTTAGATATCGAACTAGGCACTAAATTAAATTAATTCAACTGTAGATTCAGTGGCTTGCTTATTTAGCATATTAGTGCTTTGATATTGCATTAAGTACTCAATGAACTTAGTTCTACCCTAGATTTGATTTCTAGCTCGTTTTAGAATTTTATTACTTTGACCAACATATCAGAACTTGACGTAGGTAGGAGAAGCCAAAGAATTAAAAGATTGCTTCTCTTTTTTGTGAAATTGAGTATATGTGTCTTATTGTCTTCCATATACATTTTTTTTTAATTACTTTGTTTGTGTTTAGAGCTCCTAAACATGTATATCTAAATGGAAGAAAAATCATCGGAAAATCACAAGCCAGAAGTCATTCAAGCTGAGAACAGAGGTAAACATTTTGTAATGGTATTATGACTTTGGTTGAGTTTCATTATAATCTATGTTGTTTGTTCTTATTGTAGCAAATGGGAAGACTTAAAGGGGATTTCTATTACACATGAGATTAACCAAAGGTAAGTTTTGTCTATCTTCAAATTAGATGATTAAATACATATACATTTGGATGTAAAAAAGATGTCTGATTATTGAAGTTTCATTATATATTTTTGAGTGGTGCACATGATGCCTGATAACTCGGATTTGATTTTTTTACTAAAAAAAATGTAATTTCGTGTTTAATTAAACCTCTTTTAAAAAAAGGAAGGCCCACTACTCAAGAGCGATATTTGGGTAGTGGCAGTGGGAGACATTTTCTCGTTAAGGTAAATTCCAGAAACATGACTCCCAAAAGGTCTTTATAGAACTTTTTTTTTTTCTTTTGCTAAAAAGTGATTATGATTGCAAAAGTTAGTAAAAGGAGGATTTTCAATTTTTAATTACGTTATTATCAAGGGGAATTTTATCCATTTTGAATTAAAATTTTACAGCTTAGTAATAAAAATATAATACACATAAGTACTAAATTTTGAAATTTTTTGAGAAGTACAAATATATTTTTAGTTTAAATGGGATTGTAACTTTCAAAAAATCATAATTAATTGAAAAATCTCTGAAAGTAACTCCAATATTGATGTATAATTTTTTTAAATAATATGGATAAATTATAGGAATGTTGAATTAATCAAAATGTCTTATCAAACACTACTATTTTTAATTGAAAAAAATTATCCCCCTTTTTCTATGGTCGAACCACGGGGCATGTTAATTTAAGTTTATCCTTTTCTTAACTTCAGCTTCGGGAAATAATTCATTTTTTCATTAAATAACTAAATTTTAACAATCTTCAATCTAATAATTTGATTAAATAATAAAGGGAATAATATGATGGCCTTTTTTCATGTAAAGAATTTAACGTTTCTTACGAAAAAACCACAAAATGCCCAAGACGTTCCTCTAGTATATATGAACACTCTGTTTGGACAAGTATAAATTCTTAATAGAAATTTGATACGAGAACAATCTGTGCTTTTTTAAAAATAATTTAATCGACTTTGAAAGTAGCTAGCGTTCGAACATGAGTCCCCTGTTAACAGGCACTGCTTTTAATTCATAAATTAATGGATTTATGAGGACTATACATGTTAAAAGGAGGAGGGGAAGGATACCTGCCTGCTAAACGATAATCACTAATCAAATTAAGTTAATTCAGTACCTAATTCAATACTGAAGGGAATTAGGTACTGAATTTTCTTAATTTACCCCTAGATTAAATTTTGTCTTGTTTTATTTAGAGTTTTGAGTATTTTGGTACTGAATAAACTTCATTTGCACTAGATTTGACTGCTAGGTGCTAGCTTTTTGAAGTATTATAGTTCTTTGATATTGGACGGGCTTAATTCTACCAGAATCGATTGTTAGCTCGTTTCCGCATTTTGATATTGATTAATGAAGCATGTTTCTCTCTTGTAGCACTTCTAGCAAAGCTTCTAATAAAGCTGAAGATTTGTAAGATTGCCGTTCCTCTCTGTGAAATTGAGTATTTGTTTCCCATGGTCTTCCAGCTATGAAGTTAGTTACTCTGTTTATATTTAGAGCTTTGATTCAATTGGATTGATGTATAGTAGGAGATTAGAAGAAAATCACAAGCCAAAAGCCATTTAAGCTGAAGGACATTCTTTAATAAGCTTTATAAATGACATATGAACCCTGTTTTTGATGGAATTTCTTTATAAAATGTGTGTCTGTGTTGTTTGGTTCTCATTGTGGCACAGGGGAAAGACTGGCAGAGATCATTCACGAAAACATTGCTGCAAATGATGAACGAGTAGAAGCTCGGGATTCCTAAATCCTAATGCACAAGGTCTTTTTTCGACAACATATTGATGTCCTTTAAAAGTTATCTTCCACTTATCGAGTCTTCAAAGGTCCTGCAAAACAAATCTTCGGCCAGAAGTGTTTCCGACGAAGATCCTCCGACGATCTAGTCAGTGGTTTTAGAAGGGTAGTCTTAGTGTATTCTTAGAATAATAGTTGTTACCTTTACAGTGGGAGATTGTCTTGCTATTTATAGGATTGCATGTAATGATGATGTGTGAGACCCATCTGTAAGAGGTACACGTGTGGCAAGCCGCTTGAGGGTCTTGTCCGCCGTCGGAGCATTAAATGATTCATCTCTGCCAGTTGGTAATGCATTTAATGCGGCAGAGGAGAGAGAAACGTCAGAGTTGGTGTGGGTTCTGAGGATGATGTCTCGGCATAAGCGCGGTGGGTAACGCTGAAGGTTATTTAATTTGTGATTCTATACCTCGGCGTGATGTTATGCTGATGTGGTGTCGGCGCGTAGTGATGCCGAGACACACCTTTATTTAGTTCATATAATTTTTAGATCTTCTGATGAATCTTGAAGTTTTAATGGACTTTGATATCAATAATAATAATAATAATTATTATTATTATTATTGAATTCTCAAATCAGAAGTATTAAAATAATGTTATTACATGGAATGGAATAAAGTGTTTTTTTACTTTTACTGTAAATTTTAACTAGTCTAATCATGTCATCTTTAATTTGATTGGTCTAGTCCACTGATATAACCATATCATGATTCATTACTTGTTTTTGTTTAAATTTTAATTACATCGTCTGATTAATTCGACCACACACGTGTTTTTGCCAATTTTACAGAAACATAACTTAAATGAACTTTTTATTCATTTCAAAATCCGGTTACATTTGTTTTGTAAAAAAATACAAACTAAAAATCTTAAAAACGGAAGCCATGTAGAGGTTATTAGAACATTTTAACAAGTACGACTAGGTTTTCTCCCTAGTCCCTTAATACCAGATCTTCAGCAAATCTGTATTCCGGACCACTTTGAGACACACACTTCATTAATCTACATATATGTTTTGGTATAATTTACACAAATTATATAAAAAAAAGATATGCTCACATGCAATTTTTTTATATTAGCATATTTTTTTTCTAACCTTTTAAAGTTGAATTGAACTAAATTAAATTGAAAGAATTGAAGTGAAATGAACTGAATTTATTTTAAAATAAATTTATAACTACAAAAAGACAACTCTTTGTCTTAATTTTGGTGCACTTAACCATGCCATCCTACATTGTAAGGTTAATCACTCTGGCTGAGCTTCACTTGTTACTGGTTTTGGCTTGCATTTTGCTTTCCTCAGCTTCCTGCAATGGACTATGTTCTTCAAAGATGAGCTATTTGGTTCTACTCTTTGGATGGTGACTGCTTCAAAAATATGGAAGCGTCGGAATAATTTGGCCTTCAACAACATTGTAGACCCTGGAGACATTGTCCTGAGCAGCCTTCATCATACTTTTACTTTGTCACGTCTCAAGAAACATTCATTTGTATTCAATTTTTCTGATGTTTTAGCGAACTCTCCTCTAAGTTATTTGTAATTTTTGAGTTCCCATCTCGAGAATCTTTATCTATGACATTTCTGGACTTTTAGTTCGGGGATTTTGCGAAGGGTGGCAACCTAGTTATGATGTGTTGTTTCTTCCTCTTCTTTTAGTCATTCTTGTATAAAAAAACTATGTATGACTGAAATGAACTCAAATGAACTAATAAATTGATTTTATAGTCCAAGAGAGCGTGCTCAAATGTAAAATTCCTAGGAATATTGGCTAAAAATTTTGTCAACAAATTTCCATGGAATGAGTAGAACCTTACAACGGACTTCATCTAAATGCAGTTCATGGCAATAAACTGTAACAAGATGCAAGTCCGACAATATATTTTGATAAGGTAGTGAAATAAAATGTAACCATTATACTTTGTTTCATTGCCGCGTCATAATGAATTGATGATAGTAATCAGTTGTAGTTTCTAAATCTGGAGGTGTTAGAAATCACATAGGGTAAAAAATAAAACAAGATGATCTCAAAACATGAAAACTAAAAATGATAACGTAGGATGACCTATTTTGGTAGAAATTTCCCAGAAATGAGGAAAATGTGATTCAAATAATCGGTTTGCGTCTCAGCTACTTAGGTAGTTGGATGATATAATAACGTAAAATAATTATATTAAAATGTGGTCGAGGGTGACTTTGCAAGTTGTAAAGTGGAATTGCTCAAATTTGGACAAAATCAATACCAAATCTTGTCTTGTATGTATCGTGGATTTTGTACCAGATTTTATGTTTCAATTTTGGAGTTTTTTATAATGTGTTAAAATGTTAGGAGCCATATATATAAACTATCAATTTATTAACTCTCTTCAATTTTACAAGTGGTTTCGCCATATCTCTATCTTATGTCTTTCCTATGCAAAATAACAAAGGCACCCTACTTGCCTTGCACATTTTGGAACTTTCTTATTTTGGAATTTAATTTTTCTGTTTTTTATAGGTAATTTCCCTAGGCCTATAAAGTATATAATCTGTTTATTCTGAAGTCACAATTTTCAAGTGCTTTCTTTCTATTGGATACCTTAATGTACAATATTAGATGAGCTAATTGGTTGGGTAGCATCTTCTTTTGACTTTTTAATTCGGAATTGGGCATGGAAAGTACAAGTTTTGTAATATATGAGGAGCTGGACTCCATGAATTCGGCCATGCTTTTTCATTACTCGCTTTTCAATTTTACAGTCATACACGGTCAACATAATGAAACAAAAAACTTACTCTACAATCAAAATCTGTCCTATCAGTAATAATTAGTGGTGTTACAAACAATTATCAGTAAGAAACAATAAATTAATGCAAACGAGCCCTAATTAAGGCACCCAAAATCTCGAAAAATTTGAAGACTTGCCATATGTTTGCAATATGTACCGATCAAAACATTATTAGTGGTAAACTATTCTACAACAATACGCCCCACCAAAAATGAATTATAGATTCTTTCTTCGTTAGTTATTCAACAGAAGAAATATAATTACGTTGCAATCCTTTTCTGTACTAAGGACTCAAATAGAATTCACAATTCACAATTCACAATTTCATTTATCAGTTCAATTTTAATTCGACTTGCAGGTAATAATTACAAACAAGCTCAAACCAGTTCCATTTCACAGCTGTAACTAAATATCGAACCCACATTCAACATTAAAGTGTATTTAATTTTATGTAGAAAATAAGAAATAACATTACAGGCATACTAATGAATGTACAATTCATTCAATCAGAATAACATTCTGTAAAAAATTTTGGACACAATTACAGGTGGAGTGACAAATAGTACAAATATATGCTTTCAACAACAGAAGAATTTTTTTTTCTTTGACAGCCACAATAAAACATCAAACTGGAAAACTAAGACATTGTTCATTCATATATTGCTGTTGGAATGAGAAGAACCTCCATGGCTGCTAAGATTTACAACTTGAAAGCATTTCAATCGCCTAATCTGTACAGGTTATGATTCCCAGACAAAAATTACATCAGTTTGGAAGGAATCCTAGTAACTTTCTTAACATGTAAAATGCTTGCTCATGTTATCCATTGTGACCAAACCAGTATTTCAATGAATCAATAAATCTAGATGAGATGTGATATCGAATTATAAAAAATTATTTGCTAACACAAGCATCCACACACGGAAGAGAAAGAAATTTTGACCTTCCAGTGGCTTTTATGACCGATACTTCTATGTATCGACTCCAACCTCTTTATTATTTGCCTAAAAGTTGGTCTCTTAGCTGGATTCTCATGCCAGCACTCCTGAATTAATCTGTGGCAACAGACAAAATAATCACGAAAACTTGGAAGACAGCCAAAAGCATTTAATAATAAATTAAGGTAAGAGAACATACTCTTTAAGACCATGGCCATAGTGTTTTGTGGGAGCTCTGAATGGTGGCCTCTCTTTTTCTGCATATATTTTTGTGACTTCAATTTCTTGCTTCGCAGAAAATGGTGGGCAGCCTTCAATCATCTGATATGACATGTCATAATTATTGCTCCCTTAGCACATGTTTTTAGGTTATTACGTAAATAATAATTTATAGGGTGTCAACACATAATTCTTAGGTACCAAATGAACATTGATTACCTCCTGCAAAATCAAAGCAAAAGAAAAGACATCGACTTTGGTGCCATATTCTTCATCTTTGAAAACCTCCGGGGCCACATATCGACCTATAAATTACAAGCAAAACTTTCAATTTCATCTCTGAACCGATTTCATAAACACTGCTGCACATATAGAGAAGATACCAGAAATAGTAGGGAAAAACAATAACTGTAAAAATGGAATACAAACAGCACTCACAAGAAGTGTCTTGACACGTCAAAGGCTTTTCTTCTTTAACATTAAGAAGCCTGCTAACTCCAAAATCTGCAACTTTGAGATGTCCAGAATCATCCCGCAAGATATTTCTGTTATGTCACTCATAAGCAACATCAAAATGTAATGATAATTCAGAATATTGACGAAGCTAATGAATTTTATTGAAACTTAAGCTTAGTCTCGTCTCAGGATAAATCAAAGAAAAGAAATCAAAGCTGAACTGAAGAACTTACGATGGTTCAAGATCACGATGAATTATAGGCGGTTTATTCTCATGCAAATAATTCAGTCCCCTGCTAAAAAATACCTGACACGTTATAGTATTTCAAGGTAGTCTAAAACAAAATTAGCAGAACAACATAACAAAAACAAACCTTGCAATATCAAGGGCAAATCTCACAGCTTTTCCAGGGTTGAGGACTCCTTTTCCTTTCATATATGCACAAAGATCTCCCTGTAGCATTAGTGCAAACAACAAATATCTCACAAAACTTGCATTCAACGAATTTCAATTGACATCAGAAAGTAAATATATTCCCTAATTATGACCGTAGAAGTACCAAGAAAGAAAAGAAAGATACAGCAACACATTACAAGAATAAGTTCATCACAAATAGGGAAGAGTAAAATGCAATGATGACCTCTTAAGCACAATTTCTCATCCATAGTTCAACAAGATAAATAAATGAAGTTAAAGATCAACAGAAAAGAAAAGCATTTTGTCATGCAATTTGCATATATTTACACAAAGTTGGACAATCAATGCCATAATTGTCCAGATCCAAGATAAGAGTAAGATGAAAAGGTAATGAACAACTAGATTCCTATACAGTCAGAAAATTGGATTGATCGTCATCAAGTAATGAATCTCATATCTTAATATGTAAAAAAAGGCACATTATTTGGTGGTTGAATTGCAACTATCAACAGAATATTATATATACACAGCAGGCAGTGACAACATCATAGCACTGCAGCACCATAACATCGAATCAACAAATGGAGAACAAACCTTGGGAAGATATTCTGTCACAATCATCATTGGACTACTTTGAGTAACAGCACCCAGAAATTGGACCACATTTGGATGCCTTATCTTCTGAAGCAACGCAAGCTCATCTCTGAATGCTCTCCTGTAACATTAATGGACTTAAGTATGATGGAAAACTAGCAAATGGGTAATTTAAAAAAGGATAACAAATTAGTTGAACAATAACACTCACACTTTATCCTCATCAGAAATCACATCTTCAGCAAGCTTTTTAACAGCGACTTGAATTCCACGCCATGATGCTATACAGAAAGTCCCCTGTAAAATAGTATATGTATTTGAAATAGCAATTAATAAAACTAGTTGGCATTTATAAATTAAAGGTCTTTGTAATAGTGGAGATGGATGAAATCATGAAACTGTAAATAAACAACCCTGAATTTCTTTAGCGGTGGAGAAAGTAGAAAAGGGAAGTTTAAACTTAGGAAAATTGGGGTGAAGATATGAGTGGAAGCTTCTACTTGTAATTCAATTCTGGTTTGGTTCTGCTATATATGCATGCACATCAATTCTGGTTTGGTTCTGATATATATATTTTTTGTTGTAAATGGACTTCAATAATTCCAAGATTTATGCAATGTTATGGAAATGATAATATTTTCATGATTCTATCTATGAAAGGAGATGGAAATGTAAAGCAGCTAAGTCTAATTAACAAGTCCCAATTGTTAACACTGCAATCATAGAAAGAGATCCTTTATTGGGGAAAAGAGAAAACAATGCAAGCAGAATAAAAAAACCTTCTGTTTTTAATTCTACAAGTTAATATCAGAATATTAGCCATACCAAGGTTCTTAAACCTATAGTTTCTATCCAGATTGAAATATTTCATCGAGAGAGCTAACAAGCATTAGTAAGAAAATATTACAAGGAGGCCTTTAGCATAATTTCTGGATAATTGTGAAGCTGCGAAATCTTACAACTTCAAAATGATTAAAAACATCACGAATAAGAGTGTCAAAGATGAGATAAATCTGAGTGTCAAAGATGAGATAAATCTGAGAATCATAGATGAGATGAATCTGAGAATCATAGCGGTTTGTAAAATTATGGAAAATCAAAAGCACAACATTACCTTAGTTATTTCCATGCTATTGGTAAAATCAAGCTCGTTGGGATTAATTTCATATTCTGGGACTTGACGGGCATGATTGACATGCATTGGTGCCATCTGAGTCATACAATCAAGGTTAGCAAATGTATTAATACTAAACGTTTATATTACACTTAAGCAATCTAAATCCAAAACCAAAATCATACCAAGGGCTTTGCACCACGCTTCTCCAAAAGTTTGATCACGTGATGGTTTTTGTAGTGCATTGCATCTGCAAGAGGCTGTTTTAGCAAATATTAGATTCTAATGATAACAAAAACTAGAATACTTTGAATTGCAAGAATGAATAAAATTGAGAACCATAGATGGACTCTATTTAAAACAGAGCAGATACAACATATTCTTCCCAAAAATAGTTCCATTTATCAACTTCCGAATTCTAACACTAATCAAAGACAAAAATAAAAGAATCAAGCAAAGGGCAAGACAGCATTTTTTAATTCAAACTCTAATCCTGCAAAAAGTCAATACAACACCTATAACTTGAAAAAACTGTGAATAAATATTTATCAAAGGATTTGTTACCGTGCTACCCCATCGATCATGGGGGTCAATCTCGGCCCCGTTGTCAAGCAGTAAAGCAACCACGTCCGAGTAGCCCTGGCAAGCAGCAACATGAAGCGCAGTCCGGTTATCTATGTCGCGATAATTTACATCAACATTCAAATCCAAGAGCTCGCGGATCCCTTCCAAATTCCCCTCGTTGGCGGAGTACATTAGCCGTACACCTGGAGGGATCTCCTCCTCATCTTCCAGCTCTCTACTTGCATCCTCCAAATGCTGCTCTGGTGCTAAAGATGATTGCTTCCCCAACGTGAACCGTATTGAACTCATCCTTTCAATGTCAATAACTGAAAATCCTGACAATTTAAGACCAGAACCACAACCCAAAACCCTGATTATTTTTTTCACTTCTTCCAAATTCACACGCAATCGAATGACGGGATAACCGAGATATGTTATCGATCAGAATACTACTTCACAATCAAGAAGCAAGAAGGATGAACTTAAACCCTTATAAAACACCTAAACCCCCCGCAAAAGAGATCAGATTGAAGAATAATAAAAAGTCGTATAATTTCAGTGGCAATTCAAAACATTACAACTGGAAACAACTAATTAAAAAAAGTAAAAAAAACCACCAATATTGGGTCTCAACAAAAGGCTACAGATTAAGAAGGAAAAGAGAAAGAACATAAACGAAACTTGAAGGAAGTGACCGAAATCTGTAAATTTTCAGTCCTTGATGGTCTTTGGAAATTAATTGGTTGCAGAACGTGGATCCACACGCTTCAAACGCGCGTAAGCATTAGAAAAGACGCGGGTTCGCGCAAAGTAGAGGGAAGAACCAACTAACATGCGCCATCTTCAATATATGAGCTGGGGAGTTAAAAAACGGTGTTACATAACGGCGGCGGCTTTCATGTAAAGTTACGGCTGAACTGCTACTTCTACGACACGTGTTAGATGTACGGTGAGGATACATTGATTTGTATGCGGGCTTCACCTGCTATATTGGAGCCACCGTGTGAATAAACAACGGCGTTTTGTATTTTTTGTGCTTCTCACCTACCAGAAATACACCTACCAGAAATAGGAATATTTTGATCTTATAAAAATATGTGCATAATATGAATAAACATGAGCTAGACAAAAATAAAAATATAAAATATTAGATTTGTCTGGCTTATGTTCTTGTTTTCTTTCAATATGTTATGAACTTATAATGGGTCGCGAGAATTTTTCCCATTAAAACATTAATATTGTCATGTATACTTGATAATACATTTAATCAAAAGCAAGATATAATTGTTGGTCCAGGAAAAAAAATTATATAATTTTTTACTTTCGGGGCTATGAAGTCCTTAAAGTGAAATAATGTTTTTTATTCAATTTTTTTATTGTTTTAAAAAATAAATTTTATTATTAGTATAAATATTATTGCTTTTTCATTCAGAAATACAAACTCACGTTACCAACAATTTCTTTTGACTTAGAAAAGGATTTAATTAATTCATTATACAGCCAACAATAAAGATATTTCATTTTGATCTCAATTCGTACTCACTTATAAGCCACAATATTAAAATTTTAAGCAACTAACAATAAAAATTATTATTCCAATTCAGGACAATATTTATTTTTTCAGATTGTAGCAATCCAATCCAGTCAAGGCATCCTACTATATTAGAATTATTTTTCTATATATAAAGCATCAAGATTTTGGTAAACATGGATTGCGTATGAAAAAGTGATACCAATACTTTGCCTGAAAGGATGAGGATAACAATCTCGACAATTACTCGTTAATTCAATGATAATATGTGACCTATTAAATTCAGATTTTATTATTTAATGAACTTACTAATTCGCATAAAGCAATTAGTCTATGAATTTTTTAATTAAAAAGTAAAGTTGTTAGCTGAAAACTTGAAAAATTTAAGGTTTGCAATTTATTTATAGAATTACGATTCAATTGATTTCTTTTACTACGTAATCTTTTAATTTTACAGTTTTTTTTCAATACACTTCTAATGCGGCTCTGGTAGAAAAGCGTATTTGGTAGGTATGTGGTCGGATACCGGTAATTTTTTGAATTCACATTTTGTTTGTTTATACCTTTTTGTTTTTTTAATGATAACAATGAAATATCAAGCTCGTACCACATTTCTATAGTTTCCTACCAGATATAGATGAATTGAACAAACTTCCAATGACATGTAAAGTACCTACCATGTTCCTACAAGATTCTTTTTAGATATTGAACAAAAATTTTTTTTGAAGGTATATGGTAAGATGCTTATGTGTACGTAAATTTAATAAAAGTCTTTTTTGATATGTACACATATGCTATGAAAATAAACTTTGACATATATTTACGTTACCTATCAAGTTCCTTTCAATTTCCTACCAGATATTAATGAATTGAACAAACTGGAATATAAGGTTCCTACCACATTCCTACCTGTTATTGATCAAAAAAAGTTTTTGAAGATATCCGGTAAGTATCTAACAGGTATCTGATAGGATGCTAGTATATATGTGAATTTAGTAGACCTGTTCGTCGGGCGGGCCGGGCCGGGTTCGGGCCGGGCTTGGCGGGCCTTTTACAAAAAACGTTAACCCAAGCCCGTACTTTAGAATTTCGGGTTCGGGCCGGGCTCAGGCTAGGCTAACAAGGTCATTCCCAAGCCCGGCCCAAGCCCATGAATATTTTATTTGTTATTAATTTTTTTATTAAATTAATAGAAAAAATATAAAAAAAGTTAAAATATGTTTAAATTTTAAATATAATTGCATTGTTTACTTAA
>CATIWQ010102220.1:0-11140 GCA_949673415.1 Euphorbia schlechtendalii | reverse complement strand
AAATTCTTTCTTTAAAGAATCAACTGCTTTTGGAATCTCTTCTGGAGTTCCAATGATATTTAAGTCATCAACATATATTGAGATGATAATAAAATTGGATCTCGGTCTTTTTATAAAAAACACAAGGACAAATTGTATTATTTTTATAACCATCTTTCAATAAATATTCACTTAGTTGATTATACCACATGCGACCAGATTGTTTTAATCCATACAATGATCTTTGCAACTTAATTGAGTAAAGTTCTCGTTTGTCTCATTTTTCTGGTAATTTTAATCCTTCAGGGTTTTTCATATAAATATCATTATCAAGTGAACCATAAAAATAAGCTGTAACAACATCCATTAAGTGTATTTGTAAATTTTCTTGCACTGCCAAACCAATTAGATATCTAAAAGTTATTGTATTCACCACTGGAGAATATGTTTCTTCATAATCAATCCCAGGTCTTTGGGAAAAATCTTGTGCAACCAATCTAGCTTTATATCTTACTATTTCATTTTTCTTATATCTCTTTCTTACAAAACCCATTTATAACCTACAGGTTTTACATCTTGTGGTGTTCGAACTACAGGTCCGAACACATTTTGTTTTTCAAGAGAATTCAACTCTGATTGAATTGCTTCTTTCCATTTTTGCCAATCACTTCTATTTTGACATTCTTGAATAGATTGTGGTTCATGATCCATATTCTCATTTTCAATATCTACAGCCACATTATAGGCAAAAATATTATCTACAATTATTTTATCTCTATTCCATCTTTTCTCATTATTAATATAATTTATTTGAATCTCTTCATTTTCAACAACTTCAGGTGTTTGTACTTTAGATGCTTGCACTTCTTCCAGAAGTGTATCAACATTTATATCCTTAACAAGAGTATCTTCATTATCAATAAATCTCATTTTTCTAGGATTTTTATTCTTTGAACCAATAGGTCGTCCACGCTTCAAGCATGTCAGAGTATTATTAGCCGGTTGTTCTTCAGGAACTTCAATACGAATTGGCACATTTACTGCCTGTATATGTGATTTTGTTACTCCTTTAGGATTACCAAGTGCATCAGGTAGCCGATTTGCTAAATTTTGAAGATGAATTATTCTTTGAACTACAAGTTCAGAATCATTTGATTTAAGATCCATATGAGAAAGTGATAGAACATTCCATATTAATTTCTTTTCCAAAATTATATTTCTATTTTCTCCCCCTAATTTTGGGAAAGTGCTTTCATCAAAATGACAATCTGCAAAGCTTGTAGTAAACATATTTCCAGTTAATAGCTCAAGATATTTAATTATTGAAGGAGATTCATAGCAAACATAAATTCCTAATCTCCTTTGAGGACCCATTTTAGTCCTCTGTGGTGGAGCAATTGGTACATATACCGCACAGCCAAAAACTCTAAGATGAGAAATATCAGGTTCATGACTAGAAGTTAATTGTAATGGAGAATAATCATGGTAACTTACTAGTCTTAGTTTTATAAGATTTGCTACATGCAATATTGCATAACCCCATACTGTACTAGGGAGATTTTTTCGCATAATTAATGGTCGTGCAATTAATTGCAAACGCTTAATAAATGATTCTACTAGACCATTTTGTGTATGAACATAAGTTACATGATGTTCAACTTTTATCCCAATTGGCATACAATAATCATTGAATGTCTTAGATGTAAATTCTCCAGCATTATCAAGACGAATTGTCTTAATGGGATAATCAGGAAATTGTGCTAGTAATCTTATAATTTGGGCAAGTAATCTTGCAAAAACCATATTTCTTGATGATAATAAACATACATCAGAACATCTTGTTGAAGCATCAATTAAAATCATAAAATATTGAAATGGTCCACATGGTGGTTGAATCGATCCACATATATCACATTGTATGTGTTCTAAAAATGCTGGCGATTTAATTTCAACCTTAACTTTAGAAGGTTTTATTATTAATTTCCCTTGCGAACAAGCAGCATAGAAAAATTTATTATGTTGAATAAACTTATGGTTTTTCAACGGATGCCTATGTGCATTTTCAACAATTTTTTTCATCATTATTGAGCCAGGATGACCAAGTCATTCATGCCAAATTTTATAAGTATCCGAATCTATAAACTTCTGGTTTATAGTCAAATTTACCTCAATCATATTAATATACATGTAGTACAAACCAGATGAAAGAGTATAAAATTTTTCAACTGTACATTTCTTACTTGAAATAATTTGTGTAATATGAAGACATTCTTTGTTGTCTTCCTTCTCAGTTTCAATATGATATCCATTTATGCGAATATCTTTAAAACTTAATAAATTTCTATGAGAATTTGGGGAAAATAATGCATCACTTATAATAAGTTTTGTTCCCCTTTGTAACATAATATTAGCTCTTCCGGAGCCTTCAACCATTTTTGTTTTACTCGATATTATGATAACAATTGCTTCACCCATTTTTAGAGTGGAAAAATATTTCGCCTCTTTAAGAATAGTATGTGTAGTGGCACTATCCACAATACATAAATTTGCTTCATTTGCCTTGATGTTATATAATACCGGGAAAGAATTCATTTTATTCATTAAAGAGATAAAGACAAGTTATTATTTATTCATAAAATAAAAATTATATTAAACATAATAATAAGCAATACATATTTCAAATGCATAAAGTAAATAAATTATTATTATTCATATTTTTCTTTTCTACTAGTGCTGGGTAAAAGAAAATCTTCCAATTCAATATTTATCATATTAATTGGGTCATTATTGTTCAGTATTAAATTAGTCTCTGGTTCAGCACTTTTCTTAAAATCAGCCTGGTATAAGGCCACTAGATGTTTAGCGGTTCTACAAGTTCAGTCATACCGCATTTATAGCATCTATTCTCATTACTTTGATTGTTCCACTTCTGGTGACTATTATTATTTTTCCACTTCTGGTGGGAATTATTATTATTATCATATTCTCTACCACGGTCATGACCACGACCACGGCCATGACCTCGACCACGTCCTCTACCTTGACCACGACCATTTCTGCGACCGGGTCCACTATCATTATTACTATGAACTATTGCATTTGCTTTTGGCAATAGATCTGTTCCTATGGATCGTAGTTAATGGTTTTCAAATACCAATTGATTTCTTTGCTCAGCTAAAATGAGAGCAATAATTAATTCACTGTATTTCTTATAGCCCTGTATTCTATATTGTTCCTGCAGGACAACATTATTTGGATGGAAAGTAGAAAATGTCTTTTCCAGTAATTCATCGTCAGATTTTGGCTTTCCACATAATTTCAAAATTGAAGTAATTCTAAAAAAATTCAGAATTATATTCACTTATAGATTTTTTATCTTGTAATCGTAAGTTATTCCATTCATATCGAGCTCGTGGTAGAGATACTTTCTTTAAGTAATCATACCTATCTTTCAGCTGTTTCCATAGATCTGCAGGATCTTCAACAATCAGGTATTCCGCCTTAAGTCCTTTATCAAGGTAACAGCGGAGAAGAACTAGGGCCAATGCTTTATGTTATGCTAAGGCATTATTATTTTCAATGATACATCTATCAAGACCCAGTGATCTTAAATGTATTTTTACATCGAGCACCCAAGTTAAGTAGTTTTTCCCGGACACATCAAGATGAGCAAAATCAAGATTTTTCAAACGAGACATATTTGAAAATAAAATCACACCTTACTTTAGGAATATTTGGTTGGATTTGATAGAGTAAAGTCGTGCTGATAACGTGTTAGAAATAAAGTATAACTGCAAGAATATTATAGTTATAAGAAGAGAAGCATAGAGAGAATATGAAAGAGATTTTTATTTCTTATCTCTGAGGTGTAATGAATAAGGAAAATTGAATTTAGGAGAATTCAATGGCACAAACCGTAAATAATAAGAAACATAAAATCCCGCGCATAGTGTTGTATAGTAACATGCATAGTATTTGCACAGTAATCGCACAGTAATTAGCGGCTACCAGCATCAATTATTAACACAAATAAGTTAAAGAGAGCATGGTACATCTGCAGTATTTTCAATTTAATTCCTCTAAATAGTTCAAGAATATAGCACATAAAGCATCTTGAAAATTGATGTTCAAACTTCATTAAATTAGTTATATAGAAGGGCAAATTGAAAAAAAGAATCACGTGGTTTTACTTATTTGTAAATCTAAGGTTGATGAAATTTTTTTGCAAAACGGGTTTGTGATTTCAAAAACTTGACAAAAAGAGGATAAAAAATATTTTTTTGTTCAGAATAGTGTGCTACATTGATTATTTTAAACAGTTCAATATTCTAATAGTTTAACCTTTGATCAAAAAATTATACGTCAGGATTTGAATAAGTTTCGGAATTTTTTTTTTTGTAAATATTTTTAAAATTAAGGATAATATTTTAATTAAAAATTATTTGCAATATTAAAAAAATTTTAAAATTTATCACTGTTGTGTATTGTATTTATAATAATCATCCCACAAAAATTAAGATAAAATTGCACAAAACTACTTATTGCTGTGACATAATTTAATATTGAGGATCTTGTGTTTTTAAATTTTTTGGAACCGCATACATGTTACTTATTCAAAATTTTCCCTAGAAAACTGTCCGTGACCTAAATTTAATGGGAAGCAACAGGCAAACAACCTTCTTTGATTCCCACTCAAATATAAGACAAAGAAAATAGAAAACTCATTGATTCCATTGCCAAAATATTTTATATTGTTTTAAAATGCAATTTCCATTTTGTGATACTGACTTGACTCACTCTAAAAAGTCAACACATTTTGTACTAAGCTTAGCACAATACTGCACATTGATAGTAACTTTGCTTTAAGTAACAATCACATTGCAACAGTACACCTTTAGGCTACAATATATGGCCCAAAATGCATTACATATGCCGATAATGTTTCCACCAATCAAAATACACTTAAAATTAACAAAATAAGCACGTGTTAAAATACTTGTGAACAATGTTGATTACTGTTAAATTAAATCATTATTGATGTTTCTATATGAATCTCACACACTATGTGGTAAAGAAACACTAACAAACCAAATACCCACAATACTATACTCTGTTATCATTTAATGGCTAAAAAATGGGAAGGGAAAGCAAAAGAAGAGCTAAAAGGGTGCAAACCAGAACAAGTATGGCTTTTCTTACAAGATTTCTTTGGTTTAGACAAGTGGTTTCCAACGTTATCGACTTGTCTCCCGGTTGAGGGCATTTCTGGAAAACCAGGCTGTGTTCGTTACTGTGCGGGGTTTAAGACACATGTTGATCGAGAACTGAACTGGACTAAACAAAAACTGCTGGAGATTGATGAAGAGAAAATGGTGTTCAGCTACGCGATTGTGGACGGAAATGTCGGGTTCAACGGGTATGTTTCGACGGTGTCCGTTTCGGGTAACGGAAACGGAGGGTGTGTGATCGAATGGAAATATGAAGTTGAGCCGGTTGAAGGTTGGAGAATTGAGGATTTGGATTTGTTTATTGGGTCCGGTTTGCATGTTATGGTTGTAAGAATGGTTGATGCTCTTGCTACTTTGAATTCTTTACCTTTGTTAGATGTGAAGGTTTAAAAAATTAAAACTAGAGGTTATAGCGCGGTTCTGAATCAATGCGGTGATGGGTAACTACCACGATTCGGCGCTAGTAGATGTACTAATATGTCGTTCTTGTAGAAGTTTCGATTTCAACCATGCTAGACTTTTTTAAAAAATTATTGATTTGTTGTTTGATATTATGTATGCAAGTTCATAGAAGAACTCATGCACGAGATTGTTGAGAGTGAATATTGATATAAAACTATGCATTTGATGTTCTAAAAATTGTTAATCGTCATCTAAGCAAATAATGAAAGAATAATTTATTATTAATATTTATAAGTGATTATGTAATTGCACAAAAGATTAAAATTCATTTGGTTTAGTTGTTATTGTTTGACATGTTGATGATTTCTCAATTCCTTTTAACGAAATCCACTTCGAATTTACGTCAAAGGTTCATGTGTTAAATATAAATTTTGTGAATATAACTTGATTAATATATATTTATGAATTTTAACTTTAATTAATGATTCATGTAAATTGTATCTAAATTATGAATATACATACACAATTTATTTTAATAATCTATTTATTGCATGGACCGGACTCAAATTGAAGTGAATAAAAAGGCCAGCGGCCCAACTGAGCTTCACAAAACCCTCTTTTCTTCTTTCTTTCTTCCTCTCTGCACTTCCAATTCAGCCTCTGCTTCAGCTTGATTTCCAATTTCAATTTCTTCTCATAACTTTTGATTTGTATTAATTTATCATAATCAATTAGTTTCTGTATAAGCTGTAACTACTTGGCTGCTTTTTGGATTCAAGATGTCAAGTCGGCCGGAACTATTGGCTCCACCCGAAATTTTTTACGATGACTCCGAAGCTCGCAAATACACTTCTTCTTCTCGTATTATCGAAATTCAGGTATTTTTTCATTCTTGTCATTGTAAACGTTACTTCGGCGTTTGTTATTGTTCTTGTAATTTGCGTTAATAATTATTGTTTTGTTATTTCTGTGCCATGTATTTAACTGAGGGGTTTTTTTTTTCTGTGTTGAAAGGCGAAACTATCAGAAAGAGCATTAGAGCTTCTTGCGTTGCCAGAAGATGGAGTTCCTAGATTGCTCCTTGACATTGGTGTGTAATTTGACTAGATTCTACATTGTGCATACGGAATATTCTGATTATGGAAATAGGTTTTATATTTTAATTTCAGTATGGTATCCAAATTGGATGATGTATTGGTTATTTATGTCATGATTGGTTTCAGTATAGTGAATGCTCCCTTACACGCTACCTTTCCGTGACTCTTCTGTAATTGGCTCGCCTTGAAATTTCTCTCTATTTTCATGTATTTAAACTCTGTATTGCTGTATTTTTGCTGTTACAACAATGTTGTTATCATAAGACACATTGGTAATGTGATATCATGTTTTTATGGGCAGTTGTTAATATTTGAATTGAATATTTCAAGTTTAAGAGATGTTTCATTCAATTTAAATGATAGTCGACTGGGTAGTAATTTTGTGCTATATTCAAGCATAGAAACCTTTTGTTGTTTTGATCTTGCTATGGGCTCTGCCATAGTAGTCAAGGCTCTAGGCGCACCCAAGGCGACAGGGGATCCTGTTGCCTAGGCGCGAGGTGAAAAGACGCATGAATTTAAAAAATATAAAATAAAAAGTTTTTCACTTCACTTAGTGGAAATTCAATAATTTAAAATTTAATGATAAAACTAATTCCTATTAATCTTAAACATAATTAAAGGGAATTCAAGAATTAAAAGTTCACTCATAAAACTAAATTCCTATTTATCTAAAACATAATAAAACTGATTGGTGAACTGTGAATGATCTGTAGACTTTAGAGGCTGCAGCAAGACAACTCGAGCAGAAAGTGGACACAGCAGGTTGTTCGAACCAAAAGGGATTGATGATTGATCAGTTATGGCCAGATTCTCAAAATGCAAAGTAAAATAGCGTAAAAGAGAGAACAAAGATGATATAGTAGAAGAGAGAATAGAGGACATTTAGTATGCTGTGGCTTTGCAAATCGTTAATTAGGAATTAATAAATGAGATTTTAATAGGTTTCAGTTAGGAAAACAAAAAGCAGTTGGTGGGCTTTAGAATTTTAAGAGGTGTCAATAACTTAATTTTTTTAAAAAATAAATATACAATTATCTGCGCCTAAGGCGCACCATGCGCCTTACACCCCAAGGCGCACACCTCTGTAATATACACTGCCTAACAAGCTTGGAGGCGCCAGCTGTGTCGCCCTAAGCGCCTAGCGCCTCAGGCGCGCCTTTAACTACACCTGCTTTACCTCCATGACTGTACGGACCGAGACCGAATTCAAAGCAGACGTAGGAATTGCGGGAATTGACGACTCCCATTAAAGAGTGGATACGGTTTGATCAACTTTACTTTTCACTTCTATACCTTACAACTTTGCTTTGCTTTCTACTTATACTTTCTATTTCAAAGTTTATGATACGTCTATGTGTCATAATGCGTATTTCGTGCTAAGTCTTTTATGTTAATCAAGCTATATGCATTGGCTTTAATTTTAAGAGTAGTTTCAGGGTTAACAATATCGTGTATAATCACTGGATTTGTGATATAATGTTGTTATTAATGTTGATATTTAGCGAATCTCTTCACGTAAAAGCTATTAAACTTATCAGTAGAAAAGTGACGAATAGTTTTATGCCTCGGGAACATGGAACTTCGAAAAAGGGGCCCCAAATGTAATTTTTTTTAACTGAGATTGGGGTTGAATTGCAAGTTTTTGGACATTCTTTTATATTCAATGGAATTTAATTTTTGAATTAAATTTGGAATCAAATTAATTTTGACTTAAATCTAAATGAATTAATTTGTCTTAAGTCTAGTAAATTGAACAAACTTATTTAAATTAAACAAATAATGCTACTTGCAAAGATGATGCAACCTAAAATGAAAATGAATGCAAAAAACTTATCATGATTTTTCGTGACTTCTGTAGATCTAATCTTATGAGACTACAGGTGCACTTAGCAGTGCGAGGAGTTATGGACACGGATTAGAGCTAACACGATTGAGAGGTAAGACTAGAGATTGGTTGAGGTAATAGAGGCCATGGGGTTCAGCTTGTTGATTAGAGCTCTCCCTTTGAACCCGAAGGGATTGAGCCACATTATTCTTTCTTAGGGTGCTGATAGAGCGGTGCAGCAAGACCACCCACACCTTCCATCTACCAATCAAGGAGCTCACCATTAACCCTTCCGATACAATCACGACGAAGGGCTTGTGGTGGAACGGGAGGACCCTTCAATTTGACATGTTCATGAACTGCTTCCCCTACCATAGAGTTATTAGGACCAAGATCGAGAGCTTAATAGGGGTTCAACCCTTGACATGAACCTGACTTCCCTATAATCAAGAGATATCCTACTAGAATCACCTAGATCAGATCACCAATGAGAAGCTTCCTCAATTCATCGATCCTTTATCGATATCCTCCTCTCTACCATCTACTTTCCCATCTCGAGCAGCCAGCTCAACTATATTATGTTATCTCCTTTAGAGGATTTGGATTCCATCTTTGGATGGAACTAGTGTAGGACCATTTTGGAATAGAATTATTTTGGATTAGATTGTTGTGCTCAACACCCAATGTAGGAGCTGAAAGCGGGATGCCTATGGATTTTGTGAGTTATAGTCTCTATTACATTTTATTGCTTCATGATTGTAATTCTGACATTATATATTGACCGCACTTGCAACTTTGGGCCTTTAAGTACAGAGTTATTCTTCCACCCCAAGTGGTGGGCACTGTGCTTGCGGATTCCCATTTCATTTCCTATTATATGCTCCCTAACCGATAAGGTGGATAACAACTCGTGGTATAGAGAGTATCCCTAATGTCTCCGACTTAGCTAGGTATTCTATTCTACTTCTCAAAGCTTTTCTTTTATTATTTTGAGCATATTTGATGTTCTAAATTGACTCCTTTTTATGATAGCTTTGTTGGATCCTTGGGAATCCTTGGTCGACCGAGCTTACATCCAGACCATCCAACATGAAGTTGATAATCATCCCCTCCTTCTCGAGTGCCCATACACATAGAAGTGGTATTTCAATGAGAGGATCAAGTGGTGGAGGATGAGCAGGACTACTAAGAGGAGGGTCCCACCAGGCATGCCTACAGGAGTGTTTTAGCTTATCTGTTAGACATGGTGTATGCCCTAGAGGCAATTAGGGTGATATATCTTTATTAGCTATAATGTACACATAGTTTTTAGATTATTGTTATCAATAATAAAGGCATCTTTGTTATTTATGAATGTTTGTTTAAATTATGTATCTTGCTAGTATCATATATATATGTGCAATTATGTATATGCTCATTGATAAGACAAAGCCCATGATTACTTCATAACGTGAAAGTGCGAGGACATAATGGGAGCTATGTGGAGTGAGAACTACACACACATGTTACTATGAATAGTCTAAATATCCCTAGTCATAGTTTCATTGAGACTGGACATCAATGAAGTGGACAAACTAGCATGTGTAGGCTTATTCCTTGGATTAGATCCAAGTAGTCGATCTCACGAGCTGAAGCGAGTACCTTGAGTTAACACATGAATGTATTTGGGTAAAACATTAGAGACCGCTATAAGATAGACACTCGAAAATAACAATATTCATGTGTTGGTGTCATGTCTTATTGCAATAGCAATACAAGTATCCTCAAACCAAAGATACTAATGACCTTGTAGGAGTTGCTATACTTCAGGTCATACTTATTCATACCCTGGTTTTCAGGATGATACAAGTGATTATGGGTATAGTGATGATCACTCATTGGTAAGTGATTGCAAGGTTTTGACTCTACTAATTCTGAGGGCTTATATTCTATAATGATGCTAAAAACCTTACTCCCCACTTTTCTACTAATAAGATAAAAGTTCAAAATACGAACAGGTGTTGTCAATATCGCTGATCTAAATAGAAATATGGTGACCATTGCAATATACCTTTTCGATGTAGTTTTAAAAGATATCGATCCCACAAGAAAGGGATTCGTAATTAAAGACCAACTAGAGTTACGGTGTAAACGAAAATAGGTAATTTTAATTGGAGGGTTTGGATGATAGATAGATGAATAGATAGATGTATGAACAGACTAGAGAAGATGTAAAATAAAAAGATATTCCCTAAGAAAAAATTTAATAGAGAAAAACATGCAAAATCATTAAGAAGATTTCATGCACTAGATAACTTCAACAAATACTGTTCTAGTTGCCCTAATATTCAATAATTCACTGTAAAGCAACATATGAGATAACTTTTCTATGTATAGGGTAAACGAATTATGACACTTATAAGAACCTGGATAACAATATTACTATTCTTAGTACGGGTCGCTCTCACATAGCCATAAATAGTAAGTTACCACTCTAAAAATGTTGGATCAGTAAACAACATTATAATCACAGATCCAATGATTATACACAATCTTATTAGCCCTAAAATCACTCTTAAAGTTAACTCGAAAGCATATAACTTGATTAATATAAGAGACTCAAGACA
>CATIWQ010102213.1:0-28620 GCA_949673415.1 Euphorbia schlechtendalii | reverse complement strand
TTATGCAAATGCAGATACTAGGTAAATCTTGGGAGTAAAATGATCTAAAGTGGAATTCTATGAAAAAAGAGTGAAAAAGGTGCAAAAAGATGCATGGAACTTAAAGATTTGGCTTAGGATTGAAGCTGTCAAAGATCGGTTAAGTTGCAAGGAGAATTCTGAAGAAAAATGCAATTCACGATCACGACAACCATTCGAGGTCGCGACTTATTCTTCTTCAAAATAGAAATCTACCAATCACAGATTCATGGTCACGACTTGTATATCGTGGTCAGGATTTGGACGGTTTTCTGGTTTAATCTTCTTAACTACCAATCGCCAGATAAGAACGATCAACCGCCATCAACTACCAATGAATAGACACCTATAAAAAATCAACCAATCATGAAAAGGTGCCTATCAATTATGGATTAGACTGAAGCCTCTCAACCAATCACATTGAAGTGATGTAATCATTCACCAATGCACATGACTCTTCGTATGGACAGACGAAACCCTTCGAACTCTATAAATAGGGCTCCAAACCTTACAATTTCATGCAATCAAGCAGAGGGAAAACATTAAAGTGCATGAGAGAGATATAGTGTGTGCATAGATAGAGAATTCGCTACGTTCATAAGTGTTAACGAGAAAATGTTTAAGTGATTTGAATCCTTGTTTCGATCACTATATTTCTTTATATTCTCAAGCTATTGTTGTATAAGTGTACTCGTAAATAATTTATCAATAAAAGTTTTCATTTTTCAATATTCGTTTGTTCAATATTTGCAAAGAATAGCATCCTAGCGGAGGTTCTGTACGGATCGAGATCGAATTCAAAGCAGACGTAGGAATTGCGGGAATTGACGACTCCTATTAAAGAGTGGATACGGTTTGATCAACTTTAGCTTTCACTTCCATACCTTACAACTTTGCTTTTCTTTCTACATATACTTTCTATTTCGAAGTTTATGATATGTCTATGTGTCATAATGCATATTTCATGTTAAGTCTTTTATATTAATCAATTTATATGCGTTGGAGTTAATTTTGTTAGATTAGTTTAGTGAATCGTAACATCTTTGTTGAACTTGTATATTTTCTCTGCTATCCTTATTTTGTAGGGAAAATCTATATATTTTGATTCTCTAATCTTTCATATCTATATTTACTCATTCTTAATTCTAACCCTTCTATCCAAAACTTTATATTATTTTATTTTCTTTTTCCCTAATTGATCTTTAGACTTGGTTCCTTCCCTGTGGGTTCGATATCTTTTAAAACTACATCGCAATTGTATACTTGCAGTTATCATCATTTTTCTATTTGATAAGAGGTACTGACAACACCTATATTTTAGGTGAACAATTTTTTACCGCCATTAATATATAGCCAAATCTTGCAAACAAATTATTAAACTTATCAGTGGAAAAGTGACGAACAACCATCAGGGTTGGGTGTCTTGTTAAAAACCCTATATGGAAAAAACCATGTGGGAGAAAATCCATATCAAGGAAAAGAGTGCACTTGGTCATTCCCTATGGTTAAGCAATAGCAAAATATTTTCTGAAAGAGGATATTTTCCATGTTCTAGGTAATTTTTTTCCATCCATCTCTCTTAGTCTGTATGTAGCAGGTCTAATAACCTCATCGATCATGTAGGGGCCTTCCCAATTGGCTCCTAGCTTACCTATTCCTTCCGATTTCTATGATGAAGCCGAATCTCGCAAGACTAAGTCTCCTTCTTTTAGCCTCACTTCTTTCACTTTCTTGTCATGATATCTTACTATTTTGGACTTGTAGGCTGCCATCCAGATGAAGGTCCACTCGCACCTCTCCTCCAGGCTATCTAGGTGGTGAAGAAGGTTGAAGTGATTTTGCTCTCCGTTGTAGAATTGGACTCGATCTGATGGAGCTCTTATCTTAATTGGTATAATAGCTTCATCACCATGGACCAGCATAAAGGGTGTCTCTCCGGTTGGTTTGCACGGGGTGGTCCGGTATGACCATAACATGTTATTTTTCTCTTCATCCTATACTCCTTTTCTTCCTTCAAGGCTCTTTTTGAGGCCCTCACCAAGCATTCGATTAGTTACTTTCGTTTTTCCATTCATCTATGGATGCGCGACAGATGAGAAGTGTTGTTTAATTTTCAGCTCTTCGCAAATGGTTCTAAACACAGCTGAAGTAAACTGTGATCCATTATCTGAGATAATTTTCTATGGTACACCAAAACGGATGATGATGTGATACCATACAAAGTCGATGACCCATTTTGGAGTGATTGTGCTCATAGCGAGCGCTTCTACCCATTTGGAGAAGTGGTCGATTGCACAAGGATAAACTTTTTCTATCAGATTGCTGTGGGTATTGGACCGGTGATATCAATTCCCCACGTGGAGAAAAGCCATATGGTGTAGATTGGTCTTTCCATGGCATGTGTGATATGGGTCTTTCGGGCATGAATTTGGCATTGGTGGTAAGTTTCGACATACTTTTCCACATCGAGGATCATGGACGGCCAGTAGCACCCTATGAGCTTGATTCACCGGATCAAGGTTTTTACCTCCTGATGTGACCCGTAGGCTCCCTCATGAATCTCAGTGTTGACATATTGGCCGGCTTCCAACGTGATACACTTGAGCAACGCATCTATGTGGGATCACTGGTAGAGTTGACCGTTAATCACTGAATATCTCGTTGATTATCTTACTATCTTGGTGGCTTCTGATTTGTCATCTAGGAGTTCATCATGTGCCAAGTAGTCAATGATTGGCTTTATCCATTCGATTTCATTTTGTTCTAGAATCATGATGTTTCTCGATACGCTAGATGGCGTTTGGATGACTTCGAATGGGCATTGGAGTGTTTTCCAGGAATCTATTATTGAAGCGGTCTTAGCGAGGCCGTTTGCCTCTTCATTGTTTTCTCTAGGTATGTGCTCTACCTTCCAAGCTGTCCCTTTAGACTCATTCTCCTCTATCAGCTTCTAAACCTTCTCTAGGTATTTCATCATCCCCACTTCCTTGGTGGAAAAATTCTTATTGATCTGATTAGATACGAGTCTTGAGTCGTTGACGATTTTCACGCGGTCGGGGGAGATTTCCCTGATGAGCTCCAGCCCTTTAATCATTTAATCATTGCTTTGTATTCTTCCACGTTGTTTGTTATCGGGTAATCAAGTTTGGCCATGTAGGTGAACTTTATTTTTTCTTTCCCATTGAGAACTACTCCTATCCTAGCTCCTTCCTGTGATGATGCACCATCTACATAAACTGTCCACTCTTCTACTTTTGGGGCATCTTCTGGGGTGAGCCCGGCAAACTCGGTTACAAAGTCTGCTAATACTTGTGCTTTGAGTGCTTTTCGAGCTTCAAACCTTATGTCAAATTCACCTAGATGAATGGCCCACTCAGTGAACCGACCGGAAGTTTCAGGCCTTTGTAAAATCTTTTTCAATGGATAGTTTATTCTCACAATCACCGTGTGGCTTTGGAAGTAGGGGCGGAGGTTGATGGTCAAGGATATCAGTGCTAATGCCAGCTTCTCTATCTGTGGGTATCTGGTTTCGGCACCCCTTAATGTCTTGCTGGTGTAGTACATCGAGTGTTGTCCCTCGACATCCTCCTTGACCAACACTGATCCAACCACTTCATCAATCACCGCTATGTACATGTATAGGTCTTCGCTTCTTTCTGGTCAGCTAAGCAATGGTGGGGAACCGAGAAAAGTCTTTATGTTGTTGCAAGCCTCTTGGTAGGCTTCATCCCACTTGAACTATTGGTCCTTCTTTATGATCTTGTAGAATGGTAGGCACCTTTTGGCGTAAAAAGATATGAAGCATCCTAACATGTTGATCAGGCCATTGAGCCTTTGAATCTCTTGCAAGGTTCTCGGTGGTTGCATTTTTATGATTGCGTCTCTCTTTTTTGGGTCTGCTTCAATTCCTCTCTATGATATGAGGTACCCTAAGAACTTGCCACTTCTCACCCTAAAAGTACATTTCTCCGAGTTTAGTCAGAGTTGATGTTTTTGTAATGTTTTGAAGATGGTTCAAATATCCTCCGCGTGGGATTCTTTAATCTTACTCTTGATGATCATGTTGTCTACGTATACTTCGATCGTGTGACCAATCAATTCTTTGAATATGTCATTGATTAAGCGTTGGTATGTTGCTCATGCATTCTTTAGTCCAAATGGCATGACTGTATAGTAGTACGTTCCTTCGTGAGTCATGAAGGATGTTTTCTCTTGGTCATCTGGATTCATGGGGATCTGGTGGTAGTCGACCTTTGCGTCTAAGAGAGAATAGATCGTGAATCCGGTTGTTGAGTCCACTAGTTGGTCGATACTGGGTAGTGGGAAGATGTCCTTAAGCGTGTCTTTGTTAAGATTGGTAAAGTTAACACACATTCTCCATGAACTGTTTAATTTTTTCACGAGCACTACATTGGCTAGCCATTCCGGGTAGTGTACTATTCTGATATGATCAGTTGCAAGCAACTTCTTTATTTTTGCCTTGATGGCTCTCTATCTTTTGGGGGGCGTGGTTCCTCTTTTTCTGTTTTACTAGCATCGCATCTGGGTGAAGGTTAAACTTATGAGTGATGACTTGACTTGGGACACTTGGTAGGTCATTGTTGCTCTATGAGAACGTATGTTGCTCTTCTTTGAGAACTTTGCAAATATCATTCTCTTAATTTGGTTGTCCAAGTATTTTTCTATTTTCAACTATTTTTTGAGGGTGCCCATGTACATCTCAAGGTCTCCCACCAACTCAGCCTTGTCCTCATTCTTTGATCCGTCTTCCTCCACCCTATTTTGAGTGATACCAAGTAAGTTTCATGTGTTTGCCGGGGTTTCCGATGACAATGGCTGGTCCTTGGGTGGTTGTTATCTTCATCACTAATTTTCTCATGGAGATTAATGAGTTGATGTCTACAAGGAATGGCCTTCCTAAGATGACATTGTAAGCAATAGGGATTTTCAACCACTATGAAATCCACTTGTACTCGCCACTTATGCTCTTTGTCCCCCATTTCTACTTCTAAGCTCACTTACCCCAAGGCTGGAATCATGTGGCCACTTAGCCCCACAAGCATTGAGTAGCTAGGGAACATGTGATTCTCTGCGACATGTAATTGAGTTGGAGCTTGTTTAGTGATCAGATTCATTGAACTACCAGTGTCCACTATGACTAGTCTGACAGTGTAGCTTTCTATCTTTGCTTCTATTACCAGTGGGTCAAGTCTTGGTCGCTTGACCATGCTGTGCTTGGTGAAGAGGTCTTCTTCATCGGCTTCCATCCTCCCTCTTATATGTCTGGGTCACTTTGATGGTGTTTGTGGGTTGGGTCCGCCGCTGATTATAAGGACTACTCCTTTATTTCACTGCTTGGCTGATCATTTTTCCTCCTGATCTATTTTTTTGTCACCTCCTGAACGCTTGGTGATGCCTTTTATAGATTGTTCTAATTTTCCCTCTTTGATAAGCTAGTGTACTTCGTCTACTAGCACCCGGCAATCATTTGTGTGGTGGCCCCTAGCTCTGTGGAACTGTGAGCACGGGATTTTTACGCCCTACTCATGAGTTTGATGATGAAGCTGTAATTTTTTCCTTGTTAGCTTTTCACATTTTTACAGGGTCCTAAAATCATCTACCTTGTTTCTTTGGGCCTCTTTTCCCTTAAAAAGCCTAAATAAAGAAGAAAAACCTGCCTGTATACTCCATATCATTAACGATATTGCTGATATTGTTAACGATATCAGTAATATAGTTAACAATATTAACTTCACAGATAGACCAAAAAAGCCATTTCTGCATTATGCAGTCAAAAGAATCCAACTTTACCCCATAATTATGGTTTTTTTCCTCACCTAACACACTGCCAACATGTTGCCAACCCATATAGGCACTAGTTAGTGGAAGAAAATAATTGAAAGAGACAAGATAAGTGGGTGTACCACTTGTGCACGTGGGAAGACTTTTGGATTGAAGGGAGCTCATAAGAATGGGCTAAGTTTCAGTCATGGCAGGGGGGACTGAATTATGTAGAGAAAGGAGGATGAAACTTTCATGCAAATGAGAGAAGGGAGAGTTCAAAGTGTTCTTCATGTGTTTTTGATATGTTCTTGAACAAAAAACCAACTTTCACCCCCCAACACTTGAGATTTCGGGTTAGCTAGCTCAAATACTTTAGGTTTAGACTTGAAATGGAGAGTCTACAACATTCTTATTACTCACTTGAAGGTTACTACACCTTCTGAAACATCAACTTTGGCAAGGAATAGATCCCTTCCAAAGATTTTCGGTAAATCACCAAAACCAACCAAAAAGAAACAAGGAGAGCTTCCCGGAGGACATCATGGACCTTGAAGAATGTGGATTCTTGACTACGGGGTAAGCCTCTGAGTTCCAAGCGTTTGTGCTTACGTTTATATGCTTTTATTTTTTAAGTTTTGTTTTGTTTCCAATTTTTTCCATTTTTGCGCACCAATCTATTTTCCATAATTTACAGTATGATTCCGAATATTTTTTTAGTATTTTCTTTACATTAACATATTCTACACATCTTGAGCTTTCTAAAATGACAACGATCATGCAAATCGGTCAAGTAAAGCAAAAGTTATGATCGTTTAAAGTTTCAGATTTTGGTTTTGCTATTTTCTACTGTTTTCTGTGTTTTCATGCAAGGATGGAAACTCGATGTTGTTAACGACATCACCTAATGTCGTTAACAATATCACAATGTCATTAACGATATTACTTAATGTCGTTAACGACATTGGCTTTGGCAGAATGCAGTTTCGCTTCATTTTGCTCATTTTCGAATCGTTTATGCCTGGAATGATCCGTTGAGACCCTTCTAACTTTGGAAACACATCATTGGGGGTAACGAACCTCTAATTTGTAGTTATTTAGGATTTATTTATGATTTATTAATTTATTAATGTGTTAATTAAAGTTCGGAGTAGCAACGGAAGCGCTTCGGGCCATTCATATCGACATCGCCCTTCACAGGGAAGTCATTAACGATATGGATGATATCGTTACCGTTGTTAACCCAAATAATGGCTAGGTTATGAATGCTTGGCCTAGATTTATGTTTCTAAATGTCATTCTAGGTCACCCCCATGAAGGGAATAAAATGTATTCCCGGATAACTGTCCCCACCAAAATTCACATACAGTTATTTTCACTAATAAAATTGACCAACATACGTGTAAATAAAAATGAAGCAATTTTTATTTAAATTAACAACTTCAAATCGTCGATGTTTTAACTAGGCTAAACGGGCCTTCTCAAAATCAAATCGAACACATATGACATATCTCGTGCTAATCTTTGTGGATGCAGGTTAGATGTATTTAAGAATTATTTTCCTTTGGGTATTGCAAACGTTTTACGGGAAATGTAAATTATAGATTATGAGGGTGGTTGCATCCCCCGAGTTTTGTAATTTATTAATTTATTTTTCCGCATTTACTTAATGCTTGATGTATTGATTTATTGCTTTCCGCATGCGCGTTAAATCATGCATTTCAACCTGAAAATGATTTAAGTGCGAATATGTGTAATTAAGAAAATACAATTTTCTGTAGATGTAATATAATGTGATAACATAAGAAATAAGCAACTTATCCCGAACCCGAATCTCTATGTCTTGATGGGCCATCCCCCGGACGTTAAGCCTCACGGGACTCTAATTCCTAGAAAGAGCTAATCCAGGTGGCCGACTCCCCATTGAGAGATGGCGGACTTGGGTTCAAACTGATCTGAATAATGTTTTCGCTTTCTCTCTTCCAACCTTTTTCCTGGGTCCCCGACCCGGTGCACCTTTTTTTTCCAAACACCCCGATGGACCACGACTCTCATCTTTTGCGCGCTCTCAGCCCACTGCTCCATGTCGTCCGCTCACAGTGGTGACTCCGCTGGGGATTTTATCTAAAAACTTGTTTTTCAAAGGTTTTAAACTTTGGATAAGTGCCGAAAATTATTGATCACATTATTCCATTTTCTCTTAATTATGACATATTCATAATTTCACATTGCAAAATAGGGGATTAGTCCGTAAGTTAAATGTACCCCTATTACCGCAAAGTTTTCTCCTATACTAATCTGCCTCCCTGAGAAAAGATAGTACTCGAGCAGGTGGAGCACTTGTTGCCATATGCATGCATCTCCCTCAACCCATTTGGGGAGAGGCTTGGAGTGTATTTTAGCGCAACAAGAACCTTCTACATAAACAACCCATGTACAACCCTCATGTAAATAGCCCATAGGCATTTTCCATAGGGTGTTACCCAATAAACAATCATGCATTACATTTTCTTGCAGGTACGCTCCTTGGTTTCTTCATGGTACTAAGATGAACCAAACTTAGGATAGAGACTAGCCAAAAACCCTACACATGGGAGTTATATGGTTGGAAGATTAGACATTGCATGTTATGTGTTATGTATATACTACTTTCAATTTGTCACTGAACAAATGTAATTCTGACCACGAATTTTTATGCAGACACTTGAATGCACACACTCATGTACATATCACGATACCAAATAAATATCACATACACTTAGGCACAGTTGACACTATAGATTGTGTCACCCTAGGATGACATAAAACCACTTAGGGACATCACTTACCCCTTTTTCAGTGAGATGTCCACTTGACATCCCACTATTAGCCCGCACATGGCAAACATACCTTCCTTTTACTACGTGATGTCTACTTGACATCCAACACTTAGCCCACAAGGGGAAATAATACATCCTACACATTAACTTTGAGATTTTCACTCATTATCCAACTCACAGCCCTTCCTGGGCAATTATACACACCAAAAAGCCCAAACGAGGTAAATACCTACCCATGATCAAAATAATGCTTACTTGTCCGATTCGAAACATGGACTTCTAAGCCTAGGGTATAACACACCGTTCTACCCAAACTTGAACCTAGAATTAGGTAACATGACAAGATAGCATCCCTTTGGATAGGATCATCCTTGGTTATAGCGGTGCCCACTTGGTACCCGAACCTCTGCCCATTCGGGGTAACATAACCACTATATTAAGAGTCACAAGGTACAATGCACTATTTATCTAGACTCACACAATTGTGTGGAAGCTAAACAAAGCCACCTCACGACATGAGAAAGAGCCACAGTTGTGAATTCTCAAAAAGCCTATTACCCCATGGGTAATAGGCAACCATCACCTATTTGTTCCAAATGGATTGGCAAACATAAGTCACACCTTAAACCAAGCCTATTACCACACAGTAATTATGGAAATCAACTTATTTGTTCCAAGCGGATTGGAAAACACAAATCACAACCTCAACCTTTTACCATGCGGGTATTACGGCAATCAACCTGATTGGCAAACACAACCCTCGACATCACATCAAACTATTTACCTATTACCACACGGTAACTTGATCATCTCATGAGTAAAATAGATATCGTACAAATCTCAAATCCAACCCCCAGTGTTGGATTTTCATCTTCACATGTTTTCATCTTTACCTAATGACTAACCTATTTGTTTCAAATGGATTGACATACATGTTATTTCACATCATGGTATGCTAACCCTTATGAATGTAGCCATGACATTAAACATCTCACGCATTTCTCGCACCACGAGTCATGTAACCAATCTTACATGCACATCTGACCTTCTACTTGTGTATCTTAGCTAGGAAGAGGCCTGTTCACCACCTAATCCGTGTTTCCCCAATTGTGACCAATCTGGAAGGGGTTTCGTACACTAACTCAAGTGAGGACTTGGGTTCAGACTTAGATTCAGTTCAACTCACTATTATAGCCAATCCACAAGAAGAAGGCACAAGGGAAGATCACCCTGTCCTTACGGGATAAAATTCTCAGCAGTTGTCTGTGAGCGCCGAGATTGCAACTGCCTTGAATGCCTTTGCCAACAGCGAACAACTAGCATCGCTCATTTGCTAACACGCCGGGATGGCCCAGAATGCAATGTCCAACTTGGAGGTCACCCTTATCAATTTTAATCCGAAAGGGGGACCTCCCACCTCACACATGCTGCCCCCTACTCCTACTGCCTTTCACCAGTTTGGGGTAGGACAAAGTCAGAACCAAGACCAAATTGTTTTGCCAAGTTTCAACTTCGCTAATCCTTTCCAGCAGTGATCTGGTAACCAATTCTACCAGGGTCAACCTGTCCAGCCAGCATTCGTGCCAGGGCCTTTATACCAAGGAATGAACCAACACCCTATTCCCAACTAGAATACGTCGGTCGTCTCACAGTTCCAGGCACCTCAATTGCCCCATTTTGCGGCATTTCCCCAAGGGCAATTTAGCTCTTATCCAAGCATAGGGAACGCCATCCTTCAACAACCAGGAATGGCAGAACTATGGTGCCAATTCCTGGCCACTCACAGTGGTCATCTCATCAATTCATACTCTACATAACCGATAATCGAGGATGAACATAGCCTACCCCCAAACTTTGCAATGCCATAGTTTGAGAAGTACGTAGGATCTGGTGACTCGCGCGCTCACTTAACACATTATCAGATGGTGATGAGAGCATTAAGGGTTAGCAAATGGACGATGGCTAAACTCTTCGTCATCACCTTGGGCCACCTTGTCAATGAATGGTACAGCCACCTTTCGCTGGACATAGCTACCGATTGGAATAGCCTCGCTTAAGCTATGCTGGGGCATTATGGTTTCAACGCTCAGATGGAAACCACAATGCAACATCTGGAGGCTATAAGGCAAAGGAAGGGTGAGAGCTTCAAATCCTACTTTGCATGTTGGATGGCCACACAGGTCAGTCTTCAGGCTCGTCTAAGTTTACCAGAGATGATAACCAAGCTTTTGGATGGTGCACTACCATCATACAGAAACAAGTTTGGGTTAGACATCTTCTCCAACTACCAGGAAGTGTTTGAGAAGGCGAACAAGATGGAGCACTTTGAATCCATGGAGCACTTTGAATCTAAGGATCGCTAGAATAACCCATTCTTGATTATGTAATAATTTAGCATTTAGCTACTTTGCCCACGGGGCTTTTGAATTTTTAAATTGAACTTTGTGTATTTGCTTGATACTCTATCAATGACATCACGCATTCTCATAAGTATACACATAATGTTTTTAGCACATATGACACATCATGTCATGAAATTAATTTGGGTATAAATGGAATTCTCACAATAAATTCAAATATTTGACTCTTGAGAGAAAGTGGGAGAAAAATACATGTACTTAGACAACGTGTGATAGCAATTGCCTCATCATATAAAGATGAAAGATCAATGGAAAGATCTCCAAGCATGAAACATCCACTACCTCACGCAAAGATCAAAAGGATCGGAGCTAGAATAAGGCGAAAATGTCGACCAAGCAAGTTGGGACCAAATAACTGGTGCGATGTCACAAAGAAGGAGTCAGATCATTGAACATGTCAACAACTCTATCACAACCATTCACAAGACCAAACAACCGGTGCAATGCCGCAAAGAAGGAGTTGGATCATTGCACAAACAACCGATGCAATGTAACAAAGGAGTCAAATCATTGAACATGTCAACAACTCCACCACAACCATTCACAAGACCAAATAACCGGCGCAATGCCACAAAGATAAAAAGGAGTTAGACCGTTGAACACATCAATAGTTCCTTCATACGGCTCGCTACTATTTATGGGGCAATCATGATCAAGACTGATCATCACATACACCTCAAGCCAGCAAAGCAGCGTGAGCACCAACCAATCAGTTAGAAATGCTGAACGAGACAATAACTAAAGTCGTGGACATGGATGATGACCAATCTATCAGATCAATAAAGTCTCACACAATTGCTATCATGCATAGGTGAAAGAAATAAATCAATGAAAAGGAGTATGAACAAAAAAATAAATTTGTATTCATCCTGTCAATTAACACTCGGTTAGTTGAGCAACAATTAGGGCCTATTTTCAAAACACAAAAAGAATACTTCGCCGAGGTGAAAACCCGAAAAGGGTGGCTCAGGTAAAACATAGGACATCGAGAGAACCACATTGGTTAGAAAACCTGAAAGGGCTAATCAATTGCAGGAGTCAAATCATTTGAAACATTTATACCCCTATTAAGTTCATCAATAAATTATCATTTTTTGCTGAATCATTATGTATATGCTTATTTTGATTTCTTACATGCCAATGGTAGAATATCGCAAGTAAATATCCAGAATGAAATAAAGAAAAATGAGTCTGCTGGATTGAAAACCTGAAAAGGTAATCCGAGAAAAAGTAAGATAAGGTTCGATAGATTGAAAACTCACAAGGGTGACCTATGCAGAAGTTAGAACCAATATCAAATTCATCATTTCCTCCTCGGAACGGTACATGCACGGTGTTATATACCTCAAACTCTTTAAGCAAACGGCTTCCAAGCGATCATCGTTAACACAATGTGGGATCAACGATTCATCCAGACATTCCTCAAACCAGATCCAAGCTATGAACTTGAATCTGATTCAACGAACCCATGGTCGTCGCTTTGAAGGAGTCATCCATGGAATCCCTAACAAGATAAACCCTAAGGGAAATCATGTACCGGCATAAGAGAAGGCACTTCAATGAATGAGGCCCACGACACCTACAAGAGACAAACATACATCATGTGATAAATGTTATTCATGCATAAAGTCATTCATACATGCATACTCATCATATCATTTATAGGTCATGGTGATGCTAAAACCGGGGCAACACCGTCCTAGTAAACAAGAACCTCCACCTCCATGGGAGGAACCTACAAACAAGATGATGGCTCATTCAAGCCTAAAGTCAATTCAAGCCTATTTTGGCCTCCTTTAAGCAGCATTACAATATCACAAAAGCCTCCCAAAATAGTGGATCGGTCATCGGGACATCCCCGAAAATCTCAAACTCAAATTTCCACGTGTAACATGGAATTGAAGAAAAATTTCTCAGAACCCTCATGTTTTAATTCTTGATTGAAGGGGCAAAAAATTTTGCTTTTGGCAATCTCAATCAGGGAATTAAAACATATGTCACAAGTATCTACTAATAAAATTCCTCATTCTTGCAGGAACCCCTTCAACTCAGAAGGGGCATAAATGTCAGACTCATAGCAGTCAACGTATCAATAGAGGCATGGAGCACACGGCTTTCATCCTTGCCCCAATAGTTCCGAGGGTCACAGTCAACCCAGAGGTCAACTCACATGGGGTATCCAATTCAGACCGCAATGGTTAACCATCCCACAATGGATTTGGATGAAGACTCACAACAGTCAACATATCATCAAAGGCATGGGGCACACGGCTTTCATCCTTTCCCCAACAATTTTGAGGGTCACATTCAACCCACGGTCGATTCACAAGGGGCACCCACCGCAAACTTTCTACAATCCACATTCATTTTGTAGATTTTTTACAGTCAACGAACTTTCTACAGTCCAAATTTTCTTCAAACTTTTTACAGTCATCGGACTTACTACAATCCAAATCTTTCTTCAGAATTTTTACAGTTACCGGACTTACTAGAGTCCGCATTCTTTTTTAGACTTTTACAATCACTGAACTTTCTACAGTCCACATTCCATTCAAAATTTTTACAGTCAACAGATTTTCTACAGTACAAATCTTCTTTAGACTTTTTACAGTCAACAAACTTTCTACAATTCGTAACCCTCCGACTTTCTACAGTCAATGAACTTTCTACAGTTCATAATTCTTTGACTTTTTACAATCAATGAGCTTTCTACAGTTCACATCTTATCCTAGCCTTTTTACGGTCAACGAACTTCCTACGATCTACGTTGTCAGTAGGCTTGCCACAACCTACACACATGGGTCCTCAACCAAAAGACAAAGATACACGGTTAATGTTCTCTCCCCAATGGTTCTAGTGGTATCAACCAACCGAAGGTTAACCGTCCAGGGGTAATCATTGCCAAACAGCCAATTTTGAAGGGGCACGGAGAGACCAATCCCTGATAATGTCGCACTAAGATGAAACCTTCCAGCCATCATCCCCAAATAGTACCAACCATGACCGGGCAGGTATTATCTCTAAACCCGGTTGCTCTTTCATTCGTGGGACCATACTGATCTCATATCAACAATTATCCCACAAGGGGCAGCCTTTGAGCATGGGATTTTTACGCCCGACTCGCGAGTTCGATGATGAAGCTATAATTTTGTCCTTGTTAGCTTTTCACATTTTTGCAGGGTCTTGAAATCATCTGGAAATCATCTGCCTTATTTCTTTGGGCCTCTTTTCCCTCAAAAAGCCCAAAAAAGAAGAAAAGACTACCTGTATACTCCATATCGTTAACGATATTGGCCATATCGTTAATGATATTACTTATATCGTTAACAATATCAGTAATATTGTTAACAATATTAACTTTACAGATGGACCAAAAAAGCCATTCTTTAGTATTTAGTCAAAAGAATCCAACTTTACCCCATAATTTCGATTTTTTTCCTCACCTAACACACTGCCAACATGATGCCAACCCATATAAGCACTAGTTAGCGGAAGAAAATAATTGAAAGAGACAAGATAAGTGGGTGTACCACTTGTGCAAGTGGGATGACTTTTGAATTGAAGGGAGCCCATAAGAATGGGGCTAAGTTTCAGTCACGGTAGGGGGGACTGAATTTTACAGGGAAAGGAGGATGTACCTTTTGTGCAAAGGAGAGAAGGGAGAGTTCGAAGTGTTCTTGATGTGTTCTTGATGAGTTCTTGAACAAAACACCAACTTTCACCCCCCAACACTTGAGATTTCGAGTTAGCTAGCTCAAATACTTGAGGTTTAGACTTGAATGGAGAGTCTATAACATTCTTATCACTCACTTAAAGGTTACTACACCTTCTGAAACATCAACTTTGGCAAGGAATAGATCCTTTTCAAAGATTTTCGGTAAATAACCAAAACCAACCAAAAAGAAACAAGGAGAGTTTCCAGGAGGACTTCATGGACCTTGAAGAATTTGGATTCATGACTATGGGGTAATCCTTTGAGTTCCTAGAGTTTGTGCTTATGTTTATATCCTTTTATTTTTGAAGTTTCGTTTTGTTTTCGATTTTTTCCATTTTTGCACACTAATTTAGTTTCCATAATTTATAGTATAATTCTTAATCTTTTGATTATTTTCTTTACATGAAAATAATCTACACATCTTAAGCTTTCTATAATGATAAATATCATCCAAATCGGTTAAGTATAGTAAAAGTTATGATCGTTTAAAGTTTCGGATTTTGGTTTTGCTATTTTCTGATGCTTTCTGTGTTTTCATGCAGGTCTGGAAACTTGATGTCATTAACGACATCACCTAATGTCTTTAATGATATCCCAATGTTGTTAAGGACATTACCTAATGTCATTAATGACATTGGCTTTGGTAGAATGTAGTTTCGCTTCGTTTTGCTCTGTTTCGAATCGTTTAAGCCCTAAACGACCCGTTGAGACCCTTCTAACTTTGGAAACATATCATTAGGGGTAAAAAACCTCTAAATTGTAGTTATTTAAGATTTATATATGATTTATTAATTTATTAATGTGTTAATTAAAGTTCGGAGTAGAAACGGAAGCGCTTCGGGCCATTCATATCGACATATCCCTTCACAGGGAAGTCAGTAACGATATGGACGATATCGTTACCATTGTTAACCCAAACGATGGCTATGTTATGCATGCTTAGCCTAGATTTATGTTTCTAAATGTTATTCTAGTTTACCCCCATGAAGGAAATAAAACGTATTCCCGGATAACAGTCCTCACCAAAATTCACATGCATTCATTTTTACTAATAATATTGACCAACATACGTGTAAATAAAAATGAACCTATTTTTATTTAAATTAACAACTTTAAATTATCGATGTTTTAACTAGGCCACATGGGCTTTCTCAAAATCAAATCGAACATACATGGCATATCTAGTGCTAATCTTTGTGGATGCAGGTTAGATGTATGTTTAAGATTTATTTTCCTTCGGGTATTGCAAACATTTTACAAGAAATGTAATTAATAGATTAGGCGGGCGGTTGCATCCCCCGATTTTTGTAATTTATTAATTTATTTTTTCGCATTTACTTAATGCTTGATGTATTGATTTATTGCTTTCCGCATGCGCTTTAAATCATGCATTTCAACCTCAAAATGATTTAAGTGCGAATATGCGCAATTAAAAAAATATGGTTTTCTGTAGATGTAATATAATGTGATCACATAAGAAATAAGCAATTTATCCCGAACCTGAATCTCTGTGTCTTGGTGGGCCATCCCCCGGACGTTAAGCCTCACTTGTCTCTAATTCTTGAAAGAGCTAATCCATGCGACGACTCCAAACTAAGAGATGGCAGATTCGGGTTCGAACTAATTTGAATAATATTTTCGCTTTCTCTCTTCCAACCCTTTTCCTAGGTCCCCGACTCGGTGCACCTTTTTTCCAAACACCCCGATGGACTACGCCTCTCATCTCATGCACTCTCGGCCCATCACTCTTTGTCGTCCGCTCACAGGAACTCATAGTATTTATTCATATCACTCCCTAGTTGGGATTTGGCCGTTACCCTTGGATAGCACAGGCTTCTTCTGTCACTGCCTGTTTTAATTGCAACCAGAATGTCACTTAGGGGTGAGTTTAAGTATGGTCTTTAGCTTGGTATTGGGTTAATGTAATCCCTCCTGCTTGATTACCCCCTAGGGTTACCGCCCCTTTACCGAGTTGAGTTTTGATCTTCAGATCTGTGGCCATAGCTAGCTGGCTAGGACGGTTGATTATCTCTTGGTCTTTGTAGTTCATCAATTTCTATATATCTTTTGGCAATATTCATCATCTTCTAAAGGTCAACCGGGTTTCTCTGGACTATCTCAGCCTTTAGCCACTCGCTACGGGTTCCTCTAATCATTGTCTCTTTTACCGTTCTAAAGTTTATGTTTCGCACTTGGAGGCAAGCCCAGTTGAATCGTTCAATGGAGGTCCATAATGACTCACTCTGTCCTTGCTTTATGTCATGAAGTGTTCGTGATGAGGTTCCAGCCAATATGGAATCACCCTTGAAGTAGTAAGCAACCAGCCCTATGAGTGTATTTTGAAACTAACTGTATGCGTGGGCCTCTAAGACATGTGCCATGTCCATCTTGTTCTTGAAGATCTTAACATGTGTCTTAGGATCCATGTCACTGCTATAGTTATCAAAATGAGGGATTTTGACATGCAGGTTGAGTGGTTCATTTTGTATCCTACTGCTGAACAGGGAGTAAGATGCTGTCTGTAGGGGTTTATGGATTGTTATTGCGAAGTGGTTTAACACTTCCTTGAACATCTTTATGAATTCTAGGTCATTTACATAGCTCCTTGTTTGCTCCTGGGGTTGTACGACCGGGTAGTGGGGAGGAGCTACTCTTTTCTCATGCTAATGTTGGGTGTAAGGCGTATGGAAAGGGTTGAAAGGAGGTCGACTAGTTTGTTAAAGAACATTAGGATGCTTGATCAATCCCATCAACTCTGCCCATGATGGGGCCACTGCTGCTTTCAAGGGTGATTCCATTCATCCCTGTTGTAGGGAGGTCATTATAACGGGGGGATCTTACTCTAGGATAGTGAAGATTAGGGGTGGAACTGACCTAGTTACTTGGAATGGGTTTGGTAACAAATATTATTGCGGGAGAATGGGTATGTGCCTTGGTGAGGGATAGTTATTGCTATTGTGCACCCCGTTGAGTGTGTTGCAGGCCATCATTTAACCATATAATCCTTTTAAGAGTTCGAATAGGTTGCGCCTAATTTAATGTTGATCTTCTAGGGTCATTTTGTATTTTTGTGCAACATTTTCAAAAAAAAGTGACACAGTTTGTATTTGGCGGGGTGTGGATGTCGGTTGTAGACGTGTTTTGTGATGACGTGGCTATTGATGTTATGGTGGTGGAGGTGGTGGTTCGCCACTACCTGCATTATGAGTTCCCTCAATAATTATTGATATGTTTTAGGAGTTCGCTCGCTAGAACAAAAGTTTAGGATTCTTGTAGAACAAAAATTTTCTTTTTCTCCACGCTCACCGCACCGCTAGAAGATTTGAGTGAGAAAGTGATTCTCATGTGCCAATCTTTAGAATTGTTTATCTCGTACGCATTACCTTGCACGGTAGATGAAATCTACAAGACAGGGGGTGACTAAGGGGGACTAGCTGAGTGACCGGTGTAGCCTCTCTGATGGTTAAGTTAGTGTCAGAATTAAGAGAGGAGGCAAAGAATAATAAGTATTAAGAATTGAAGAATTGCATACCTTCATTAGGTAATTGAAGTCTCTATATATAGGGGAGAGCGATGAACCCAAATAGTGATGGAGGCAGACTCTACCACTAGAGGTTCATTCCTTTTCTGCGTATATCTCTTGTTTGGAGAAATGGAGTCCAACTAAGATTGATATCCTTGCTAGTTGGATAATAACAGAAGATCTAGCGTTTTTGTTCTAGAGAAAGACTCCTACCACTTACATGGCCAACCGGTTGGACAGGTGGCCACATGGTCATGTAATTCAGGATGACCACGTGTATGGCAATGCTATACTGGGTTATCTGGTAGTAACTTTTATCAGATGATGCATAAGCAACACTGGCTAGTTAAGTTTCTTACCTTCTACCATATGGTAGACCACACACCTCTCGAAGTAGGTGCAGCAGCTCAAAGATCAATTTTTGGGTAGCAGCAGCTTCACAAGTAGCTCATGACAAGCTCTTGCTTCCCAGCTCGTCCCTGATACATTGATTTCTCTAGGTCTATAATTTGCAGGGAGTTCCCAATCTGCTTGGACCTCCACCGAATCCTCATCTCCAGTCTTCCTTAGTATAGTTCCTTTCAAAGACATATTCAATAAGCTGGACACCAGATTAACATAGATGAAGTAGGAGACATTATTGAACTCCACCAACAAAACATCCTCAAAACCCTCAATGGTGTAGAGGGTGGAGTAAAAACCTTTGATGAGGCTTTTAATAACAGGGCCTTCAAGTAGGAGGAATTAATTGAGATTCTACTGCTTAATGACAATATGCATGAACTTATAGAGAAGTAGAGTCTCATAGTTCACCTGAAACACTGGAACAAAGTTAAGGTTTTCAGCCTACTCTACCTTGGTGAACACATTGCTAGCGAGAAAGGTGATTCTCTGCCATGATCCATCGATGTGCACAAACATTTTTTCTTGTATTCGCCATGAAGAGTAAGGGTTCTCTTGGTAATCACCATTTGCAGATGAGATAATATTTGTGGATTGAAAAGGGATTTAGAGTCCTTTTATAGAGATAACGATTCTAATCAGAATTGCAAGTAACCTCTCTCTCTTCCAGATTTCAACTTTTATAGACAATCTCATCTTGTGAAGAAACGTGGAGCTTCTATAGCTCATGATTAGAATTAACACTAAGATGAACACCTAAACAACCGCCTTAGTAAAATGGTGAGTTTTGAAGAAAATGGTTCCACTTCAAAAGCACATCTTTTGAAAATGTGGTCTTTTGATTTTAACTGCGAAACTGAATTTCACACCATTCCATTAAAAGCTAAACAGTATTAAACATGTGTTATCTCCTTTGGCTGAGTTAAGGCTTGTCTTCAACACTTAGCCAAAATTCTTAATTCTTCCTTCACATGGGGTTCCCCATACCAATAATCTGCCTTAAAGCATTGAATTACTCCTTTGGTAGTGGTTTGGTGAAAATGTCTGCATGTTATTCCTCTGAAGGAACATACTCCTGTTAGACATGATGTATGCCCTAGAGGCAATTAGGGCGATATGTCTTTATTAGTTGTAATGTACAAATAGTTTTGAATTATCAATAATAATCAAAGGTATTTTGTTATTTATCAATGCTTCTTTTATTTGTATCTTGTTGGTATCATATATATTTGGTTATGTATATACACATTGATGAAAACAAAGTCTATGACTAACTCATAACGTAAAAGTGCAAGGACATTGTGGGAGATATGTGGAGTGAGAACTGCATATACGTGCTACTATGAATAGTCTAAATATCTCTAGTCGTAGTTCCATTGAGACTGCACATCAATGGAGCGGATAGACTAGAATGTGTATGTTTACTCCTTGGATTAGTTCTAAGCGACTGATCTCATAAGCTGAAGGTGGTACCTTGAGTTAACACATGAATGTATTCGAGTAATACATTGGAGACTGCTATAGGATAAACACTCGGAAATAACAATATCCATGTGTTGGTATCATGTCTTATTGCATTAGAAGTACATGTATCCTTAGACCTGAGTGATAAGTGTATATTTACACTTATAATCTTGATATTTTCAATTATTAAACATGATGGTTTAAGTCATTTTATACTTCATATAAAAGATTTCACTTGGTATGTAGTTGTGTTTTATGCAAATGCGGGTGTTAGGTAAATCTTGGAAGTAAAATGATTAAAGTTGGAAATCTATGAAAAAAGTGTGAAAAGGTGTAAAAAGATGCGTGGAACTTAAGGATATGCAATTTTATTAGCCTCATCAGACTGTATTAGAAGTTTATAAATGAATAAAATATTAAGAATTAAAAATAGAATAGAAATAATTGATACTAAACTGAGACATACTACAGCTATAAAAAATTGCCTAAAGCAAAGACTTGAATGTTATACTAAATTGGCAAAGGATCGAAGATGTCAAAGATCGGTAGAAATCGCAAAGAGGAATCATGTGAAAAAGGCATGTTCGAGACTTGTTAACCTTCACAATAGAACGTTAACAACCAAGTATTCATGGTCACAACCTTAATGATTTTTTGTCAACTCTTCTCTTCTTTGAACCACCGGATAAGAATGATCAACCGCCATTAACCGCCATCACCTGTTAAATGAAAAGACACCTTTTGGAAGTCAAACAATCATGAAATGCTTCCTTTCCATTATAGATGAGATCAAACCAATTCAACCAATCACAATGAAGCCGTACAACTCTTCGCCAATGGATACGACCCTTCACCTAAGTGGATGGAACCCTTCATACTCTATAAATAGGGCTCCAAACTCCATAATTTTGATGTGTGGTATTGATATTGGCATATTATATATGGTGTATAATATACATAGATACATAGTTCTACAGAGAAAATTGTGTAGATTTCACTTCGTTTTGAGTTAGCGAGAAAATTTATAAGTGATTCGAACCTTATTTCAATCACTAGATTTCTCTACATATTCTAGCGATTGTTGTATAAGTGTACTTGCAAATCGCTTATCAATAAAAGTTTTCATTCTTCAATATTTGTTTATTCAATATTAACAAAGAATAGCATCTTAGCAGAGGTTTTGTACGAGCCGAGACCGAATTCAAAGCAGATGCAGGAATTGTGGGAATTGACGACACCCATTAAAGAGTGGATACGGTTTGATTAAGTTTAGCTTTCACTTGCATACCTTACAACTTTGCTTTGCTTTCTACTTATGCTTTCTATTTCAAAGTTTATGATATGTCTATGTGTTATATTGTGTATTTTGTGTTGAGTCTTTTATATTAATCAAGTTATATGCTTTTGAGATAACTTTAAGAGTGATTTTGGGGTTAACGAGATTGTGTATAATCATTGGATCTGTGATTTTAATGCTGTTTAGTGAGCCAACATTTTTGGAATGGTAACTTGCTAATGTGGCTATGTGAGAGCGACCCATACTAAGCATAGTAATATTGTTATCCAGGTTTATATAATCGTGTTAATTCGTTTACACTAGATTTAGAAAAGTCATTTCATGTGTTGCTCTGTGGTGAATAATTGAATATCTGAGTTTCTGGGACTGAATCTATTAAAGTAGTCTAGTGTACGTAATATCTTTGATGATTTTGCATGTTTTCTCTGCTATACTTATTTGTGGGGATAATATATACTGATTTCTTCTACTCTAAACCATTTATATGTTTATCTATTTACCATCATATCCCAACCAACCCAACAACAATAAAATTAACTATTTTTTTATTTTCTTTATTTCGTACTCTAGTTGGTCTTTAAAACTGGTTCCTTCCCTGTAGGATCGATATCTTTTAAAACTACATTGTAACTATATACTTGAATGGTCTCCTTTTTCTATTTAGATAAGTAGTATTGACAACACCTGTTTGTATTTTGAACTTTTATCTTATCGGTAGAAAAGTGGGAGATAAGGTTTTTTACAACATTATATAATATAAGCCCTCAAAATTGTTAGAGTCAAAACCTTGTGGACAAGTTTTTGGCGCTGTTACCGGGGAAGGCAAGTGCCTTCTAAAGATCAAATTGGCGAGAACGGACAATTATATTTTTATTTGTTCTTAGTTTTAAATATTTATATTTTGTTTTTAACATATTTTTCTTGCTTATTCATTGAGTTTTCTTTCTAGCGTGTGCATGCCAAGTTAGCGTAGTTCGGGAGAAAGTTTGGCATCTTTCGAAAAAGAAATAGAACAATTTAGTAGAAGCAGAAATAGGAAAAATAAGAGACAGATAAGAAGGATGGCTGATGATCAAGCATGAGTTAAAAATCCAAATCCAGTTCAAGATCAACCTCAACCAAGACTCATGGATTATGTCATTCCAACCATCAATGGTAACAATCAAGGAATTACTAGACCACAAATTAAAGCAAATCAATTTGAAATGAAGACAGCATTACTTCAAATGATTAGCAATAATTTGCAATACTATGGTCTACCCAATGAAAATTCGAATGCTCACATTACAAATTTTTTAGAAGTTTCTGATACTTTCAAAATACCCAATGTTCCAGATGAAGTAGTTAAACTTCGCTTATTTCCATTTACACTCCGTGATAAAGTGAAAATTTGGTTGAATTCATTACCCTCAAATTCAATCACCACTTGGAACCCATTAGCCCAAGCCTTTCTGACTAAATATTTACCTTTAGCAAAAACTGCAAGACTCAATAGAGAAATCAATTCCTTTACCCAGAAGGATAGTGAATCCTTATACAAAGCATGGGAATGTTATAAGGAACTTCAATGAGTTTGTCCTCATCATGGTTTACCCCAGAATGCTATTCTACAAACTTTCTACAATGGAATAAATCATGCTACGAGAGGAGCAATTGATGCTATGGCTACGGGATCTCTTATGAAGAAGACTAGTCAAGAAGCTTTTGATCTTTTGGAAGATATGACAAGTAACAATAGTATGTGGCTAGTGAAGAGAGCACTAGTAAGTATTACTAATCCTACTCATTCACATGCTGCATCTACATCTTCTAGTTCAGTTAAAAAGGTCAATGAATTAAGAATCTATTTCTATTATGCAAGCGCAAATATTTGCTTTATCTAATAAGATAGATAATTTACATATAAATAAGAGTAACCCTTTAACATGTAAAAATTGTGGACAAATTGGACACACTGCTTTTGAGTGTAACTTTAACCCATGTGTAGGGGAGCAATTAAGTTATGTTCAAAGTCAAGGGAATTCTTATGGAACTAATTGAAATAATTATAGGAGTTCTAATTGGAAGTATGGTGATAATCAATAATAGATTTATCAAAGTACAGATATAATAGGGCAATTAATAAGTAAAATAGACAAGTTTCTAGAGGGAGTTTGTAATAAGTAATCAGAGTCTCAAGAATGTTACAAAAAGTTAAAGAATAAGATGGATCAAATGTTTAAAAATCAATCATCTTCTATCCATAATTTAGAAATACAAGTTGGTCAATTAGCAGTGCTATTCCATGTGGGGAAAAGGCGATTTACCTAGTAACATAGAAGGAAATCCTAAGGAAAATGTTTATGATATAGCCCTTCGTAGTGGTAAATTACTAGATGAACCAAATCCTTCGGGTATGCATGCTAATGATGTTGTTGAAGTACTAGATAATTATCCAAGTAAACCCAATGATAAAGCAGGAGAGGATGAACAACCTAAATCCGGAAAGGTTAATCCCCCTCAACCACCATTTCCACATAGAATGAAGAAGAAGATTAAGGACAAGCAATTCATCGAATTCATCAACAAACTTAAAGGTCTGGAAATCAATCTCTCATTCATTAAAGTCATCACTCAGATTCCAAACTACGGTAAGTTTATTAAAGAACTTTTATCTCATAAACGTAGTTTAGAAGGAATATTAAAAGTATCTTTAACTGAAGATTGTAGTAAAATAATAACTGCTACAATGCCAACTAAACTTAATGATCCAGGAAGCTTCACAATTCCGTGTAAACTTAGAAGCATTTCTTTCCCAAAATTTTTATGCGATCTTGAGGCTAGATAAATGTTATGCCTTTATCGATCTTCAAAGAGTTAAAGCTTGATGATGAAGTTAAAAGGACAAACATGGTTTTCCAATTGGCTGACCAGTCTATTAAACGTCCTTACGGCATCATAGAAGATGTACTAGTTAAAGTGGATAAATTTGTTTTCCGAATAGACTTTGTTGTGTTAGACTTTGCATATGATGAAAAGTGTCCTATAATCTTAGGAAGACCTTTTATGCATATTGGCAAAGCACTAATAGATGTTTCGGAAGGCAAAATTAAGGATAGGAGATGATACTATTGAATTTAACATGGGTAAAGCAGATAAATATCCAATGGATGAAGATATTTGTATGAAACTTGATTTGATTGATTCTTGCATCCAAGAAGTTGTTAAGTTGGATTTCATCCATGAATATGAAGTCAGAGGGGTTGAAAGACTCCATGATCCCTAAATCTCCTATATTTTCATAAAGTAAATATATAATATTATATAGTAGTTTATTTTTAGTTATTTTGTGTGTTTTTAAGTTATTTTTAAAAGAAATGGAAAAATTTTGGATTTTGAACATATCGTGACTGCGACTCAAATCGCGTCGTGAATTAAATTTTCAAAACTTTCTATTTCTGTATGGAGAAAGTCATGATCGCTACTGGTTTTCACGATCACGGCTGGTGCGATTTGTTCAGCAGTTATTGTTGTATCAGCTATATTTTAACGGTTATAACTGCATATATCCTTTGAAAAGCAATAATTATCCTATTTCCTATAAATATAACTATTGTCCTAAGTGGTTTTCACAAATCAATCACTATTTTAGACAAATACAATCTCTTGCGAACAAGTTTTCTCTGTTTTTCCAAAAATCAAAACACAAATCCTTCTTTCAAACTCTTGAATTCAATGGCTCCTAAGAAGTCTGTAGTAACTAAGGGGAAGAACAAATTGCTCAACCAACAAAGCAAGTATGGATGCCCTTTTCATATTTATAGTGAAGAAGAAGTTGAGCGATACTTGAGAATCAAGAACTTTGATTTTGAAGGTATACTTTTCTATGATTCTACTTTTGCTATTGATGCTAGGATTCATGCGGAAGTAGAAGAGTATTTTTCGCTGTTTGGATTAGAAAAAATTATGAATGTCCGGTTTCTGTTTAACAAGGAATGGGTCCTCGAATTCTTGGTTACTTTCGTGGAAGATGAGAACTTTATGAGAAGGAAATTCAGGAATGAAGGGGAAGAGTATAAATTTACCTTAATGGATTTGATTAAGTGGTTTAGTTTGGGAGTAACTTTTGAGGAGATTGAGAAAAATGAATACTATGATTTGACAGATGTTTGGACTGAGTTAACGGGATTGGAGATGTCAAAATCTCATCAAACAAAAACATTCGGAGTAATAGCCTTCTTTTATCTTCACAAGTTTATTTCTCAAAGTCTATTCTTCAGACACGAGACTACAAAAGAGTGTCAATGAAAGATTTGGTAATATTGGAGTGTGCTGTTTCACAATTAAAGGCCAAAGTTTTCGATGTACCTGATAGAATCAATCACTAGTCTTACTACTCATAAAAAGGCTAGAATTGGAGGGGCAAATACGATTTGAGGAATTATTGGGAGCGAAGAACAAACTACCATACCAATATAGTCAAAGGGAAAAATTTACGTTTATGGGGGGAGTGTCTATGAAGAGAGTAGGATTGGTTAAAGAAGAAGGAAAATTTACATTTCTACCATATGGAGTAAGGGTAAGAAAGATACGACCGACACAAGAATCTACTTCTCAAGATAACCAACCTGCCAAAGACGAGGTTGAAGAAGTTCAAATCGGAAGTAGTGACATGAGACAAGCCTCGAGAAGTACCCATGATACTTGGAGAGGAAAATTCATGAAAGATGTCGATCAAGCATGCTTAGACATTGCCTCCATACAATAAGATGTTCGTCAACTAACGGAATCAAACATTTCATTGAATCGCAAGTTGAATTCATACTTTCGAATGAAGAATTTAGATATCTTGCCGAGTCCCCCAGATTCAAGTTCGGAGGATTAAATCGTGTTCTATTTCCTTTTTCTTTTCTTTTCATTTGTGTGTTTTTCGTATTTAGATTTAGATTTTTATTAAATGTCTCACAATGAGAACATTGTATTCTTTAAGCTTGGGGGGCATTTGTAAAAATCCAAAAAAATTAAATAAAATGAAAAAAATCAAAGAATTTGAAAATTTTTGTTATTTATACATTATCCATTCTTATACTATACTAACATTTGTCCAAGGTTATTTTGAGTGTAAGGTATTACAAGTTTGATGTTAGTGCAAATTTCGAACAAAATTTTTGTTTCGAGTTTGAGCTCATGTGGAATGTGAGCGCTTATTAGCACAACATTTAGCATTTGGCAAGGATGAGTGGTGAGTAACATTCGAATGCAACATTCCAAGTAAGTTTTGATATACATTTCAATGCAACATGAATTAGTATAAGTTGTATAGTTTAAGTTTAATACTACCGATAAGTTTAAGTGGAGTATAGTACAAATATGTCCTTTTGGATCGCTTCATTCTGATCGGTTTTCAGGATATCAATCCAAATGTCTATCAATTGGATCAGTTTTCACATAACCGATCTAAATACATTGATTTAAAGAAGATTTTTAAATAAATAAATGTTGAAATATAAGATACATGGGCATTTTCATCGATCTTACTTAAAACCGTTATAAATGTGTAGCGGATAAATAAGCATTTCCATCAATTTTACTTAAAACCGTTGCAAATGTACCATAGCATTTCCATTGGTTTTACTAAATCGATGGAAATACTTGTTGGACCGATGCAAAAGCTCAAATGCTTGGACATGAATTGCAATGCCCAAAGAGCCCAAATGTTTCCCTGCTTGGACATTAAAAGTGCCAAAATTTTGGACTCTCTTCTAATTAATTAAGAAATTAAAGCTATTAAAAAAATAAAATTAAAAATCCCTAAATCCATCTCTTCTCTTCGTCACTCTACTTTCCCCAAAACCCCTCCCCATCTTTCTCATTCAACCAAAAAACTCAATCCAGCTAAAGAATTTCAAGATTTCAACCAACGAAATATGCGAAATAGAGTAATTTTCTTATTCCTTTTGCACTCGGTGCTCAATTTCAAAACAACTATCAGCTTATCTGATCTTCAACCTAATCTTACATCTGTAAATTAGGTGTGTGTTGAGGTTGCATATTACGAAGAGTAATATAGATTTCAAGTTGGAAAGCTTTGCTTTGAGGTAAAACAAAATCCTTTTTGTTTCAATTTTCTCCTACTCTGTGGGTCGGTGAGAATCTTAATCAACTATCTATTTTGTCTCATGAACTATTACTGCCATATGTTTATGTCAAATGTTTCTTTAAAACTTGAGTGAATACGACCTCATGTGTTCTTCTTGCTGTGAAATCATAATCAACTATCTCTTTTGTCTCATTTGTACTTTCTCCTTTTAATTTGTTCTTCTTGCTGTGAAATTATGGTTTATTTGGTTAATTGTAATCAATTGTAAAGGATTAGTAGGAATTCCATCGAGTATGACTTGGAATTGTATGTCTATACTGAAATCTTCTTCAAGTGAGAAGCTATTTTTGCTGACTTTCTATAGTATAGACTTGAGTTCAAGTAAAGTTAGACTAAGTGACATCGTATTGGTTAATTTTGAATTGAATTATTATCTGTTCTGTTAATTCTTTATGCAAATTAATAGTTCTTATGATGGTTGAGAATATAAAAATTGATGCACTGTATTCATTTTAAAGCTATTTGCATGAAATGATGCTGATGAATTTAGCTCATTGCTTAGTCATGAACGTACTCTAAAGATTTTAATCACTACCGGCAGATTCAATTCTACAGTAAGTTTTGTTTTTCTTTTGAATTTTTTTTGTGAAGTCATTTGACTAATAGATAGTATTATACTTCATGGAAATACTATGTTTTATGATTTGTTTTTGTTACAGCGTAATGCTTATTTGATAGTATAATTTGAATCTTTTATTGTTTTACTTGGTTATCAGAATGGACCCCATTTTATACGAGAGCTTCTTTCTATTATTCCTAAGCAGAATATAAGAAGAGAGGCACGTACGATTTAAACGAGGTTATTGTTCTCGCTATTCGACATTAGTATAAAAGTATTATGCCAAGCTTGTATCTCTTTTCATCATGGTATCTTGGGTAAGATGTTTGATAATGTTTGCAGGTTACAAAATATGCTATTAACAAGGACTATACTACTATCATTGATGTGTATACTAACCGCAGAGAAGTAGGTTTGTGGTAATTCATTCATGTTATTGTTTTCGCTTGTTTTCTTAGGATGTTCTCCTATTTCCAAACTATC
>CATIWQ010102159.1:0-10732 GCA_949673415.1 Euphorbia schlechtendalii | reverse complement strand
TAAAAATAACTGACCTAGTGTTTAGGGATGCTGCCTTTGGATATCATTTTGTTCTGCTGCACGTGATTCCGCCTTGCTGGTCCGTATTTTTAATGCTTACAGATTCAGTTTCTTATAGAACCTTTAACTTGAGCATTCAAGTGCAAAACTCATAGTTTCCATATAGGGAGAACTAGCAGAAGCGATATGCTGTATTTGGCCTCTTGATTGTTGCTACTATGCATTTTCAACATATGCTACCGTGGAAAAAGGGAAAAGTAGAGAACTATGAGCATCTCCAACCCTTTGACTCCAAATTCACTCCAAACTCTATTTTACTCTAAAATTTAAAGTTACGGAGTTCATTTCCCAACCCTTCACTTTAATCTTAAAATAACAAATATAAAAGTAGAATAAATTTTCCAAAAATAAAATAAAATAATTTTATTATTAATAAAATAACATTAGAATTCCAAAATTATATTTAAATAAGAGGATTAAGTAGATGCCCATGAGAACTAGAAATGAAGGGGAAGTTCTTCAGATACATAGTGGCCTAGTTGGTTACTAGTAATACTCACAAAGTCTGTATATAAGTGGGCACCAATAAAATTGTAAGAGAATATGCAGTGGTTACTAATGTTACGGTCAAGTATCAAAATTTAAAATATTAAGCTTGCTCAAGGTAATACTAACAATTATTCAAGAATTGTGAACGGGAAGAGACAGCTTATGGAGAAGCCAGGCATTATACAACCAAATGCAGGATTTATTTGATGCTTCTCAACTGCACTAGTAAATGAAAATAGACACACAGTAAGCAAGACAAACAAATAATAACTATCACCATAAGCAAAAGCTTGGAAAAATGATAAAGGGAAGAGGATATGAGACAAACACACTCAACAATCAGGGCCGGCCCTGGGGTGGGCAACTGAGTGCCACTGCCCAGGGCCCATGTCGAAAGAGGTTCAAACAATAATATTTTTTTAATAATTTTAGTGGTTAACGTTAAAAAAATAAAAGTAAATAATAATTAATGGTAGATGAATTGATAAGTAACTTGCTATGGATATAAGAGATCATAAGATCAAATCTTAATTCACATTTTTACCGATGACCCATTTTAATAATTTCTATATTATTTTACCTAGGGTCCTCAATTTGTAAAGACAGGACATGTCAACAATAGTATTAACTTAAAAGGCGATCAGTTTACCATCTAATTACTTCAAATAAGGTCAGTCAAACTCTAAAACCTGAAAAGTGAGCAGACAAAGAAATCTACAGCAAAGAAATTAAGCGAATTGCAAAACCCTAACGTTTCGGATAGAGTATGATAAAATACCTCGTCGCGGTAGACGCATTCCCAAGCGTCGTCATACAACTTACAACAAGGTTCTCTGGCGACGATTTAGTAAAGGAACCTGGCTTCCCTCAGAAGCCATTTCGAACAAAAGTGGAATGCAATGATTGGAAAGCAGGATGGAAATAGAGCTCCCATTTTAAATTTGACTCTTGAATAGAATCGGTGGATCCGACATCGTGGAAGGGGAACAGAGAGGAAGAGGGAATCAAAAGTTCAATTTAGATAAAAATGAACAAAACTACCCACTTTCGTGATATAAATTTATATTGAGAATTTTCTATTTGTACAATTTTTAAAATCACGGATCCCGTTTATAAAAAAATTCCTTTAACATTTGTAAATGAATGAAACCACAATTTAAGTTTGTAAAAAAAAAAAAAGTAGAAGTGCATTGTTTTGCTACATTTTATGGAGCACTTGGCAATTTATTTAGGAGACACCATTTCACAAAATAGCACTTATAGTTTTTTTTTTTGGTAAAGGCCACTAATAGTTTTAATATTTAGGTTTAGCTATTATTACGCGGACAAAAGTAAGCCGCCTAGACACATTTTTTTAATACTTTGACTTTTTTATTGAAATATTTTTTATTTCAAGAATATACCTTTTCTTTTAAATATATATTAGTGATGGTTCTTTTTATTCAATTCTGTTATAATATGACTTATATTCTAATAATTCATGACATTAATATATTAAACAAGATTTAATAAAAAAAAGAAAACATTTATAACTTAGTCTAAGCTGAAGTTTATTCATTATATAGATCTTAGCGTACCTTTATATCCTTCGTTTATAATCTGACGTGTCTAAGGAGAGAAACATAAAACATAGGTGAGATTAAAAAATCATATAAATTAGGTAGATTTATTTGAAATTTTATATTCTTAATTAATGAAAATGATAAAGAAATTTGAGAAAATTGTAAATTTTGTTTTAAATTTCTTGTTTTTTTTTGAAATTTATATGTCTTTGAAAGAATAGATAGTGTAAGTGTTTGATTAAATCATATTGCTCAAACTTTTATAAAAAAATTTTATATATGTTTCACGTACTAAATTATTATTGGTATAATTTTTGAATTTGTATCACATGTCAACCTGTTGGTTTGATTTATTAATTTTCTGACACTAGGTGACACATTAACATGGCTTAGTTCAACTTCAATTAGAGGTAAATTAGAGTACTTTTGTTAAGTCAAAGTTGAGATGAAAGACTTTTTTTTTTTCTAAGTGAGAACCTTTTCAAAGATGAGGACTATATATTAATGTAATACATAGTCATTGATGAACTGTTCGTATTCTTAAAGTCTTCATTGTCTGTTACACCATAATGTCATCCATCAGCCAACGCACTACAGGTTCAATATATAATTAAGCAACAGACATTGAGGTTATGAAACTAATTAAACAAGGAATTATGGATTATTTTAGTTTGCTACTACTGCTTTCCTTGATATGGCCACTATTCATCCATGTTTTCAAATCCAAAATCTTCGGCAGAAATTCCATTTCTCTTCCACCAGGTCCGAGGCCTTTCCCGGTCATCGGAAACATATTACATATGGCAAAAAATCCTCACCTTTCACTTACTCAACTCTCAAAAAATTTAGGACCTTTAATGACCCTCAAATTAGGAAGCATAACAACCATAGTCATATCCTCCCCGGAATTCGCTAAAGAAGCATTACAAAAACATGATCAAGCCTTGTGTGGCCGGACCATCCCTGACGCGGCCCGCTCACATGACCGCCACAAGTATTCAGTTGGATTTCTGCCGGCTCTAAATCAATGGCGGATCCTCAGAAAAGTTATGGCCACAGAAGTTTTCAGTTTACAGAAACTCGAAGAGAGCCAAAATCTTCGCCATAAGAAAGTGGAGGAGCTGTTAGGGTTTCTGCGAGAGAAGTGCGAGAATTGTGAGGCAGTTGATATTGGTCAAGCCGCGTTCACAACTGTCTTAAACCTTTTGTCGAACACCTTCTTCTCATTTGATTTAGCTAGCTATGATTCTAATCTATCTTCTGAGTTTCGTGATGCAGTGGACAGTATAGATGTTGAATTAGGAAAGCCGAACCTTTCAGATTATTTTCCCGTTCTTCAGATACTTGATCCACAGCGTGTTCGCCAAAGGATGAACCTTTGTTGCGGAAGGTTGCTCAAGCTATTCGACGAAATTATTGCAGACAGATTGCAACTAAAATCTTCATCTATGGAGAAGCAGGATATACTTGATTCCCTTCTCAGTATTTGTCAAGAATCGACCAACTCTGGGTTGAGCCTCATCCACATCAAGCATATGCTCATTGTAAGTTTGTCTTTTCTCAAGCATTTTCGACTTAACAACACTAATCTCACACATAAATTTTATATTAAATGCAAAGAGTCTCCTGAACTTGGCAACTTTTGCGTGACGTCACATTGAATTATCAGAAATTCCACTCATTAACCTGAACTTGGTATAAAAGTGTACAGTTTACCACTCAATAACACATGTCAACTTCTGATTGGTGAGAAAAATCAGAAAAATGACATATTTGAAAAATCAAACTAACTATAATCTAACAGTCAAACTAACCATAATTTGACACGTGACATCTTCTGAAAGTTCTGGGTGACTTTTGGCAAAAATTACTTCTTGATGCATTTAACCTTACACAAATTCTCAAAATTATATTACTTGTAGGATCTTTTCGTTGCTGGTACCGATTCAACAACACAAACATTAGTATGGGTGATGGCAGAGTTACTTCGCAATCCCGTAAAGCTTATAAAGCTAAAAAACGAGCTCAAGGAAATCGAAGGAGAGATTCAAGAATGCGATATTGACAGGTTACCTTATCTACAAGCAACCGTTAAAGAAATATTTAGACTACATCCATTAGTCCCATTTTTGGTGCCACATAAAGCTGAAAATGAAGTAGACATGGGTGGATTCAAGATACCAAAAGATGCACAAATAATTGTGAATTTATGGGCAATGGGACGGGACGAAAGCATATGGGAAAACCCTGATAAGTTTGAGCCAGAAAGATTTTTGGAAAGCAAAATCGATGCAAAGGGGAGGCATTTCGAGCTAATACCTTTTGGTGCCGGGAGAAGGATTTGCCCTGGTTTGCCATTAGCGCAACGAATGTTGCATCTGATGCTGGCATCTCTAGTTCACTCATTTGATTGGAAGTTACCACATGACATTGAACCAAATGAATTGGATATGAGTGAATGTTTTGGCTTGTCACTGTCTAAGGCTCAGCCTTTGCTAGCTATTCCTTATGTTTAATACTAGTTTTGCTTTTTTTATTAACTGATGAAGTTCCACATGTATTGGGGGAGTTGTTTTATGTATATTTCAAGGATGTTCAAATAATATAGCATTACAGGTGTGTAAAAAAAACAACTACTAGCTTCATTGAGCTATAGCCTATAAGTCTGCATATTCAATGATAATTTACCACGAAAAGTAGGAGATACTTATTTGTTTTTTCTAAAGTAAATATATTATAAGGTATCAGCTTGGAAATAGAAAATTAGAAATATTTGTCATCTTTCAAATGAATACTAGTTTGATACGGCTAACAAAATACTTTAATTATTACTTCACTCTTTACAGCATTAACGACTAATTGCAGTATAAGTAATTTGTAAGAAACAACTAGATCAAAAACAGGATGATATTATCCATAACTTTTATCAGCCAAGAATTAATAGTACAACTATATTCATTATATAATTTATTGATACAATGATATTTAAATTGTTTGATAACCTTAACGTTACAAAACAAGAAGAGAATGACTTTTTTAAAATCCAGAAGAGAAGTTCCATATGTCAAAATATAAGTTAAACCATGTGGCTGTGTTTGTTGACAGAAGGCATATGGTCAAATATAAAGCGAGTAATTATCACATCCCACCACCGACTTAAAAGACCTCCAATGCATCAAACCATATATACATTTGTGTTATTTGAGATTAATTGTATTGTGATCGCAACAGGGTCGGTCTTACAAATTTTGGAATTCTAAGTGAAAATGTTAAAAATAAATATGTGATTATGAAATTAATTTTACTATGTTTAGGTTTAAAATTGCAAATAAAAAGTTAATTAATAAAGAAAAATTATATAATTAAGGGTAAATAATTTTTACCAACAATAAAAAACTTAATGTTAATAATTGGATTTCATTAATTAGTTAATTAACATTTAATGATAATAATCATACTTCATTAATTAGTTAACTAACAACGTGAAGTATATTTTCTTAATAAAAAAAGAAAAAATATGGTATTACTTTTATATAGAAAAACAATATGGGGGCCCTTTAATTTTGTGAGGCTCTAAACGACAGTCTCATTTGCTTCTACTGTAAGATCGGTTCTGCATCGTTAAAAAATAATTTAACTTTTTTATTTCGCGACCTATATCCAGTTCACTAATCGATTTATCCGGATTCAGGTAACAGTTCAAACTTTAATTTATATTTAAGAAATTAAGTGCTTATGAATGCATTGTTCTGCTACATTTTATGGTGTATTTCGCAATTTAATTAAGAGACCGTATTTTACAAAATACCACTTGTATAGTAGTTTATAGTCTAATGCATTTGTACTTGCAGTTTAACTAAGAGACTCTAAAATGAACCCTACTTCATGAATTTATTTAAAATGCATCAAATTACCTTTTAATTGTCACATGTTAGTTTATAGTTGGTTTGGTCTTTGAAAAATATCATTTTTCTGATTTTTTTTATCTCAAATCAGATTTTGACACATGATATTGAAGGGAAAATGATGCATTTTAAATAAGTTTTACAAGTGATATTTGACACATTTTAAAGATCAGAGTGATAAGTGTCCATTTAGAACAAGTAATGAGCATGTTTAGGAGATAATGGAATGTTTAGGTGTTTGAGATTTTATCATAGTGGTTAAAATGAAAGTTATGTATTCCAAAAATCTCAGGTACGAGAATTGGTTGGATAAATGAGGCAATTTTTTTTAATAAAAATAATGGAATGTTCAGGGAATAATGGATGTATCATGCATTACAGTTTATGTATTTAGGTTCAGCTATTATTATGCGGACCAAAGTAGAACACGTAGCGTTTCAAAAATAGATTGAACGGCAGCCATTTCTTAATACTTAGACTTTGACTTATATTTTAATTAATTTATAACTATCATATTTTTAACGAGATTTAATAAAAGAAAAACGATTACAACTTTGTCAATTTTATAGTAGCTTTATTAAAAATAAAATCTTCATTACCTTACTTTTTATCATCATTATGTGATGATTGATTCAATAATGATAATAGTAAAATAAAATTTACATTGTTAAAAATAAAATCAACATAGCGCCTACATCTTACAAATTAGGCCATACTGAATTGGATTTGTTGTTTCAATTTGAGTGTACATTTTCATGTTCTTCATTTATAAATTTGTAAATGAATTTATAATCTAACAGGTGATCAATTTTAGGGAGAGGAATAGAAAAATTAGGTGAAATATAAAAAAGGTATAGAAATTAGGCAGATTTATTTGAATATTATATACTTAACTAATGAAAACCGTCATCTAGAAATTAGAATTTTTTTAAAAAAAATTATATATTATTTTAGAATTTATTATGTTTTTTATTTGGAAGTTATGAGTTTTTGAATAGAAAGAATAAAATTTATAAAAAAAATCGAAGAACACTCTAAATATACTCTAATGTTAGAAAAAATTTTAGAATGAGCAACTCCAATGGTTCTTCATTTTAGGAAATCCATCGTAAGGGGAATAATCAAGTCCAACCATTCCTTATATGGTATATCCCTAAAACGGGTTTCTCCAAATATGGGGAATGATTCATTTCCCATTTTGAGGATTAAACAAAATATTATTATTGTTTGGAGAATTGAATAAAATTATTTTTTTTTTTTTGCTTTTTTATTATTTTTAATTTTTATTTTGTTATTCTTTTTGTTAGTTTAATAATAAAATATTATTATTTTAAAGTGAATTTGATTTAAGGAATGGAAAATGAGAAAGGTGATTGAAGAAAATACATTGTAAATTCTACAAAATGGGATTTGAGAAATGAAAAATGGAGAAAATGATTAGACTTGATCTCCTAACTTTTTTTTTTAAATAATTATCAGAGATTTATTCACCATTTAGACATTAAAGATGTACTTTTAATACATGAGTTCCTCTTTCTTATACTTTTTTCTAGATAGAGTAAGAATTTGATTGAATTATTTAAAAATTTTATTTGTGTACTACATTTTAAATTATTATTGATTTGGTTTTTAATTTGTGTCATGTGTTTAATTATTATTGGTTTCACTTTTAATGTTTTGACACGTAACATGATCTTCTAGGAATTCTTTACAATGGTCTGGACCATTGTAAAATCTATCTTCCGGGAATTTTTACAATTGGAGGCAAACTAGTTTACTTTTGATAAGTTAAAATTGGTTTCAAAGATGAGGATTATATATAAATACAGTCATTGCAGGTTCAATATCTAAGCTTAAGCAAGAGACCTTGTGTTTTAACTAAACAAGGAATTATGGATTATTTTAGTTTGCTACTACTGCTTTCCTTGATATGGCCACTATTCATCCATGTTTTCAAATCCAAAATCTTTGGCAGAAATTCCATTCCCCTTCCACCAGGTCCGAGGCCTTTTCCGGTCATCGGAAACATATTAGAAATGACAAAAAATCCTCACCTTTCACTCACTGATCTCTCGAAAACTTTCGGACCTTTAATGACTTTCAAATTATGAAGCATAACAACCATAGTCATATCTTCCCCGGAATTCGCTAAAGAAGCACTACAGAAACACGACCAAGCCTTGTCTGGCCGTACCATCCCCGACGGGGCCCGCTCACATGACCACTACAAGTATTCAGTTGCATTTCTGCCGGCTCTAGATCAATGGCGGATCCTCAGAAAAGTCATGGCCACAGAAGTTTTTAGCTTACAAAAACTCGAAGAAAGCCAAAATATTCGCTATAAAAAAGTGCACGAGCTATTAGGGTTTGTGAGAGAGAAGTCCGAGAAATGTGAGGCGGTTGATATTGGTCAAGCCACGTTCACAACTGTCTTGAACCTTTTATCGAACACCTTCTTCTCATTCGATTTAGCAGGCTATGATTCTAATCTATCTTCTGAGTTTCGTGATGCAGTAGACAGTATAGATGTTGAATTAGGAAAGCCGAACCTTTCAGATTATTTTCCCGTTATTCAGATACTTGATCCACAGCTTGTTCGCCAAAGGATGAACCGTTGTTTTGGAAGGTTGCTCAAGGTATTTGACGAGATCATCGAAGAGAGATTGCAACTAAAATCTTCATCTATGGAGAAGCAGGATGTACTTGATTCCCTACTTAGTATTTGTCAAGAATCAGGTAACTCCGGGTTGAGCCTCATTCACATAAAGCATTTGCTCATTGTAAATTCATTTTTTCGAGAAATTTTTTACTCAACGTCATTGAACACACAATAATTTGTATTGTACTTTGGACTTGTTATAGAAATTCTCACAATTACTTGTAGGATCTCTTCGTTGCTGGAACCGACACAACTACACAAACAATTAAATGGGTGATGGCAGAGTTACTTCGCAATCCCGAAAAGCTTATAAAACTAAAAAATGAGCTCAAGGAAATCGAAGGAGAGGTTCGAGAAAGCGATATCTACATGTTACCATATCTACAAGCAACGGTCAAAGAAATATTTAGACTACATCCATTAGTCCCATTTTTGGTGCCACATAAAGCTGAAAATGAAGTAGAGATGGGTGGATTCAAGATACCAAAAGATGCACAAATACTTGTGAATTTATTTGCAATTGGACGGGACGGAAGCATATGGGAAAACCCGGATAAGTTCGAGCCAGAAAGATTTTTGGATAGCAAAATGGATGCGAAAGGGAGACATTTCGAGCTAATACCATTTGGAGCTGGGAGAAGGATTTGCCCCGGTTTGCCATTAGCGGATAGAATGTTGCATCTGATGCTGGCATCTCTAATTCGCTCATTTGATTGGAAGTTACCACATGGCATCGAACCGAATGAATTGGATATGAGTGAATGTTTTGGCTTGTCACTGTCTAAGGCTTACCCTCTGATAGCTATTCCTTGTGTTTAAGACTCGTAATATTGCATTTGTTTTTGACTGAAGTTCACCCGTTAATATTTTGTATGATGTTTAAATACAGCAGCATTACAGATGCATGAAAAATAATCCTTTGTTGACCTACAGGTATGCTTATTCAATGATCATTTACCACGAAAATAATGAACACCTATTTTTGTCTTCAAAGTAAATTCCTTTTGACTTAGTAATAGAAATATTTGTCATTGTTATATAGTATGAAAGTGATTATTCAATTCGTTACATACAAGTTGATTGGCGGCTAATAATACACGTTAGACGATTTTCTTTCATAAAAAAGTGATCATTTTATCGAAGTTCACATTGGCAGTAGAGAAGTTTGAAAGATCATATATCTAATGAGACTAAAGAAAAAATACATTATTGCTAATTAAAAGTGGAACCTCAAATAGACCTGGGCATGGTTCGGGCCGGTCTTATCAGGCCTATCTAAATAATGGATAGCCCAAACCCGACCCAAACCCATGAAAAAATACATCTGATTCGGGTCAGGCTGGGCCTTTAATAAAATAATCAAAACCAAGCCCGGCCCGCGAGCCTAACTGTTAATTGTTTCAAATAAAAAAACTTAATATTTATTACTAAAAAATAATTGTTAAAAAATAATTTCAAATATATTGATTTAAAGGGGAGAGATTTTGATCTAGACCGGTTTAAACTGAGTCCAGCCAGTGTGCTTTAACTTGTAACCAAAGTACATTGCTCATTGAGATGTTTTAACTAGAATTTCATTCTATTGAAACATACTCTGATCAGAGGTTTATTGAGCCAATGTCACTTCTACAAGTGGCCAAGTATTTCTCCCTTTATATCCAGGAGTGATGGATCCTATCTTGACAACTTAGCTCATCAACGAACATACGTCACTATACCCGTAATACTCCTTATGACATCCTCTGGAGAGAACTATGAAAGAATAATCCAAAGTATAATAACGAATGTACAAGACGATTATTTTCTCAAGTCAAAGGATACTTACACAACTACTGTAACGAGATAATCATTGACACTGGATATTTAATCCGTATGATATCTCATAGTGAGTCTCCAATATACATTCAGTGTAACGAGATAAGTATGTTATTCAGGGAGGAGAGCGTGCCCTCTATTTAGCTGGTATAAGAATTTAAAGAAATACGAGTAGTCAACAGTTACAACTAGAATTGATTTATCGAATATGCAATATACTTACCAAATACAGGATTTATTTG
>CATIWQ010102123.1:0-31406 GCA_949673415.1 Euphorbia schlechtendalii | reverse complement strand
ATTGTTGATTTGAAAAAGAAACCTTAATTTTCAAGTATTAAATGAAAATTGAATGTGAAAATAATTATTAAATTAATTTAAAATTAATTAAAATTTATATTTCGGTTCTCGGTTCGGTTCTCGATTTTTTTGATTTTTTTCTCAAAAACCGAGAACCTAAATCAAATTATTCACATACATGGACCAAGAACCGAACCAAATTAGTTCGATTCAGTTCGGTCTGATCCGGTTCGGTCTGGCTCTCCGGTTCGGTTTTATTAGTTCTTTGCTCTCCCTAGTAGTAGTAGTTGATCCCATCATAACAAGTGGCCTTATTGTAATTACACTTTACCAACATGGGTAATTGTCATTCTAGGGAAAGAGAACCAACGAAGATGATTCGATTTTCACGGACACATTAAAAAGCAACAGCTTGTCATGGAACAACGGAAAACGGCCCAATAAGAACAGCACACGTGTCAAAATTATAAATGTTAAAGACGCGCCCATGAATAACGCCGCGATCAGCTCCATATGAAATGATGCGCGTGAGGCATAATGAGAGTGGGGGTCATTCGAATAGCGACATGTGAAAAAAGGACGTTGAAAGCGCGTAGATGTGATGATATTTTGACGTTTTGTTACTTAAGGACTTGCTTAAAGGACGGTCAAGATGAGATGGTATTGTTTTGGTGCAATAACAACCGTCCAATACAAATGGAGTTTGATGTACGGGTAAAGGTCACCGACTTAAGTGACAGAATTTGCTTAGATAGCGAAAGATTCACAGGCAAAAAGAAAATTTCAGACCACTTAATTGGGTGAGTTAAATGAAATGGAAAAAAATCTGCTGTTAATCATTTACATTTACGTGTTTCTTTTCATATTTTTCTTTCAAAATTTTACATGTGTAATTTTTTAAAATTTTTTTATTTATTTTAATTTTCTATTTTTTATTAATGGGTTTCTCTTTCTTTTATGTTCAACACATGTCAAACTTTGAATAAAAAAATGGAAGGGGACACAAAAATGAGGATAGCATATTTTTTTCGAAATGGAATATATAATTATTTGTGTTTATATCTTCTTACATTTTATTATTATCATATTATAATTTTTTTATCTTACATTATATGTTTTCATCAAAATTGTTAACATAATAAATATTTATTATTATAATTACTTCTATTTTGTTAGTATTACGAAGTATGTAGTCATAGATAATATTTTTTTAATAAAATATTTTTATAAATTTTCAAGCATGATTGCACGAGATAATACATCAATCAAAGAAAAAATTTATAAATTCATTTTTATCCTTAATATTTTAAGATTTATATGAGATTAACTTTTGTTCTTAAACATATATTATGTTAAAAAATTCAATGCAAAAGGAGATAATATAAAACACAAAGACAAAACACATAGAGATACAAGTAATTTTTTAAAACACATGGAGTTACTTGTGTATTTGGTCAAAACACAAATAAATTATAATTATTTACCTTAATGATTAAATAGAGTTTGTACGTTACATATGCATTTCTATTACACAATATATCATGTATTGGGCACGTCAACTATTAGGGAGGAAGATAATAAATATTTGAGCATGAACATATATATCCATCAGTATGAGGTCTCTTTTGGGTAAAAGTCGAATATCAAATCTATAAGGTCTTAGATTAAAGTGGACAACATCATAATTGTGCGGAGATATGTAGTTCTCGGGATGCAACAAATAGTAACAAAAGTCATTCCCAAATATTAGCCATGATGTTTGAATGCTGAACATTTGTTGCATAGTTCGATCGTCATTAATTCTTGAATGAACTATGCTACAGTCGAGGTGAGGCTTGATACACTTTTGTTCAAGGAAAGAATTGTCGAAACGAACAAATGACGCACATCGGTTAGAAGTTGTGAGAATTATGAGTATATGTGTATGATCATGTATCTCCATTGGTATAATGCCTTTTGACATAAAAGCTTAAGAGCAAAGACCAAAAGTGAATGATGTCAATATGTAAATATATGGTGTGCGGGTCATTACATCATGCAAACTAGGCATTAAAAAACCCGGTTCGAACCTGAACCTGTCAAAATCCAAAGTTATATGGGTCGGATTTTATACATAAATATAAAGGCCTGACCCAACGAATAATATATATTATGTTAATTTTTTTCTAACTATATTGTAATTATATATTAAATTTATAATGATTTTATTATATATATTTTTTTGAATTTGTCTACTAGACTATTATAAATGTTACTAAATATAAATATTTTAATTAAAATAGAGTGATTATACATAAAAATTATAAACATTTTAGTTTATTTTACTTTTTGTTTATTTATTTTAATAGCAAAACTTATCGAAAAAAAATATATTGAGGGGTTTGAGAATAACCTTGTGCCCGGCCTAGGCCTGACCCGAGTCTCAAATTCTAAAATATGAACTTGAACCGAGCTTAGCTTAATGTTTATAATACCATGTACGACCAAATCTGACCCAACCTTCCCGACGAATATGTCTACAAGTATTATACATGTTAATTAAAAGCATAAAGCTTTATTACAAAAGCTCAAAAAGTTACAAAAAGAAGTTTTGTGATAGTTTTAGGACTTGTTTGGTATTGCTTTTCAAGCTGCTGTCCCAATAAGTTGCTCTTACAAACTTTTCATAGAATCACATAATTTGACTTTAAACAACACATTTTGATCATTCATACTATTTAATTAGGAACTGTCTGACTTGTTTTTTTCCAAAATCAATTCTGCTGCTTATAGGAAAAGCTTGAAAATGGAGCTTTTCAAAAAAACAGTTTGGGAAAGCACAACCAAACTGAATCTTAGTTTACTATTCCAATGAACATCATATTAACGTGATTGTAGGCATGGGATATAAAAATTCTTCAAGTTTTATTCAACTGCATGATATCAAAATCTATAATAATATATAAATATAATATTTTAAGATAATTTTATATTCCTTTGCTTTTGTTGAAGTTTTAATCAAAATGATAAAACTATTTTATCTTGTCTTATAATTTTATCCAAGAATGGTATCTGTCAAGTGAAGTTCGCTGTCTTCGACGTCTCCGTAACCTGCAAAGCAAGTCTCCGACCGAAAGTGTCCCGGTGAAGACCCTCCGATGCTAAAGTTAGTGATTTGGGAGAGATGATGAGAGTGTAATATCAAAGTAACAGTTACTTCCAAGGTGGGAAATCGCCTTGCTATTTATAGGGATACATGTAATGATGATCTGTGGGGTCCGCCTGCAAGCTGTGTGCGTGTGACAAGCCGCTTGAGGGTCTTTTTAGCCGTTAGAGCATTAAATGGTTCATCCCTACCAGTCATGATTATATTTAATGCAATAGAGGAGAGATAAGGAGTGCACCAGATCAGCAAGGGTTTTGCCAATGTTATTTCAGCTCAAGCGCGGTGGATAGCACTGAGTGCATTTCGCTGCTATGCTGAAGTGGTTTCAGTGAGTGGTTATGCCGAGGCGTAGTTTGATTGTGGTCTGTTTTTGGGCCAAGGCTCGCATATTTGGGCCTTTAATGAGCCTTGATATCAAGAGTCCCCCCTCAACGAGCCCAAATGAAGGCTTTTTTGGGCCTTTAAAAGGTCTGCGAGTGTACATCTTCGTTTTCCATGCAATTTATTGTATATATTAAGGTGTGCGCTCTTCCGTTGTTCTTTCGCTTGATTTTACTTTTAGAGATATTGTGTTAATATTTACTCTCTAATTTCTTTGCCTTCTTCTGACAAGTTATTGCCTACCTTCTTTTTCTTCTGGTAAGTGAGCTACCCTTCTTTTCCTCTTATTATATACGGTAAAATGTCTTCAAGTTCTTCCGATTCATGTGCCTTAGTCTACCGCACCGGTCACCGGCAACCAGCAGAGGAGCATGATCCTCGTCCTGCTACTGCGGTGCTGTCCTTGAGGGCCCCGAAGCCACCGCTGCGGTGGAGGTGGTGGGAGATAGCTCAGGCTCTATCCCGCGTCGCCAGGTTGTGGTGGGGTAGTCTTCCTCTCCTTTCCCCGCTGAAGAGGTGGATTGCCAGAGACCCACCACCATCAAGAAGAAAAAGGATAACGAAATTTTTCAGCTATTAGTGGGGGCATCGCGCGGCATTTTGGGGAAGGTGCCAAAGAAGGGGGAAGTTATGTGGAATCCCCCTAGGGAGGACTTAGTGCCTGTGCTTTGTCAACAAGTGCTCTGGGGATTCCGCTTCCCCCTAGATGTTGGTGTGGTGGATGTGCTGCGCGAATTTGGCTTGTGCCCTAGGTAATTGCATCCTAATGCCTGGATTGTCTTGGCTGTCCTAGCACGAATGTGCCGCGAACTGGGCTTCATCCTCTCAGGGTGTGTGTTCTGCCTCTTCTTCAGGCCTCGTACAATGCACGTCGGAGCTTTCATGTTTTGGGGGAGCACAAGAGAGACCACACTGAAACCGATGGAGAAGCAATCCCATGTGAGAGATTTTAAAGACAAGTGGTTTTGGATTTTTCCATCCCCCGACAATGTAGAGAGGGGTGCGTCGAATCCCTTGAGGGATGGGAAGTTCCCTTTCCATACCCGTTGGAACCGCAATCCCGAGGATCCCTATAATTGGCACCGAGCCAAGGATTTAAGCCCTTCGCGGCGTCGAGAGGCAGAAATTATTCATCAAATTTGGCCAGGCATCCATTGGCGTATGGCAGAGTATTTACTTGGTCAACCCAATGGCTTCTTTTGCTGGATAGATCAAGGGGCCATCACTTATACCGATTTGACTGCTGAGGGTGGTGAGATTTCAAAAAACTGATCATTACTTTTCTTTTTATTTGTAGGAATGGCTCGTACTACGTGAAAACCCAAAATTATTCCTGCAGTGGCAGTAGCGAGGATGCAAGTGCTTGAGGTTGCCTCACCGGTAGCAGGGAGGGGGGCTGAGGTGGCAACTGTTAGTGCTATGCCTGTAACGGCGATGGAGGTGACGCTGAATGTAGAGATTGCTTCTGGGGGCTGGGCTTAACAGCTTCTTGAGCAGGGGATTTTAGATCCTCTTGCTATACATCAGGAGGCCGTCAAGGCAGATGAGGATGTGGTTGTCATAGAAACCACTCCGCCCAGAGCCTTGGTAACTGTGGCCAGCCCCGGAGGGCCTCCTTCCCCGGGGAAAACTCCTGCCGCCTCCACGAAGGGTGTGGAGATTAGGGAGAGGGGGAAAAAGCGTCCCCGTAGTGATGGTGAAGTTAGAGGAAAGTCCTTTAAGGGGAAAGCTCCGTTAAGTGAGGAGGAGCAAGTCCAATGGGCCAAATATGATTCCCCCTTGGCATGGTTAACAATTTGTGAAATTTTCTATTTATTTGTTTCTCCTTGTTGTTGCTGAGATTTGTTTTTTTTTTTTTTGTAATTGTGGCGAAAGGTTCACGGTGAGGACGTGCCTCTGTTGAGGGCGGAGGTGATCGATGAGCTGGGGCGTTACACCGAGCTCCCTAGTGAAGACGCGCGATTCAACGTGATGGGTCCTGCCGAGTTGGGGGCCTATGCCGATCAGCAATCTTTGCTTGTAAGTATTCCCTTAAGCAGAGTTTTAGGTGTTAGTTGTTTTGTCATGCGTGTATAACTTGTCTGTGCTGTTGGCTTTTGCTGTCTAATTTACCTCTGCTGCTCTTTTCTCTTTTTTTTTCTTTTTGAAGGCTTTTTCTACTGCTCATCGGGTGGCGAAGGCGCTGATAGAGGCACAACGTCAAGTGGAGGTTGCTTATGCTTCCTCCCAAGGTAGTGCAAAGAGGTTGAAGGAGGTTCAGCAAGAGCGTCACGCTCTAGCTGAAATGGAGGAAATCGCCAGGAAGATGGGAGAGGCTAGCAAAAAGCAGGCTGCAGAATTAACTCAAGCTCTTGCGGACTTGGCAGATTCCGAGGCTAGAAGGAAAGAGTTGTTAAAGACCATGCGGGGGCTGGAGTAGAAGCATAACGTGGCATTGGCCACCATCCAATACACCGCCGAAGCTGAGGAGAAAAGGCTAAAGGAGCTGATAAAGGAATTGAGGGCTAAGGCAGCGGGAGAGAAGGAGAATAAAGCCTAGATGGTGAAGGATTTGGAGAATGCAGAGAAGGGGCTAGGGTATTGGAGGACTGTTATTGAGGGGAACACTAAGGCGTTGCGGGACCTTCAGAACAGATATGAGCATCATAAAACTAAGTATAAGCTGAAGGTGAAGCAGACCCGCGAGGATTGGTGAGAGGACCATCTCAGTTATCGCACTGCCTTCCTCCGTACAGTGTGCAATAAGTTCCCTAGGATAAATATTGATGATCTTGCCCAGATAGCTCCATCGAATGAGCCCCTCGGTCTCTGGGAAGAAGATGAGCATATCTTTGGGCCTCCCACACTAGAGCCTTCCTATCTGTGGCGACAGATAACAGCCTCCAGCATGCCTCTTCACCTCTTTTTGCTTTGCAGTTCTTGTTAAGTTTGAACTTCTGTAGCTCAGCTTTGTGAGCTTATAACTGCTTTATTAATGGAATTTCTTTTTGCTGATATTTGCTTCGCTTACCAATGGGTTGTGTTATTATGTTGCTGAATACATATTTTGTGCTGAATTTGCTTGTTTGTAGCTTTTTGATAATTCAGTTTGGATTAACCGTCGAGATAGCAAGATTTCCATAACTTTTCTATTGTATGCTGAAATTATTGAATTGTAGCTTTAATTGGCATGTATGCTATTCAGTGGGACCCTTGGGCTTGTTTTAATTTTGGTGTACGAACACCGAGGGGATCTCGGGGATCTGACCCTACGGGCTATTAAACTTGATTTAATTCCAAAGCGTGATAGCGCTAAGGGGATCTCGGGGATCTAACCCTGTGGGCTGTTTAACTTGCTTTAATTTCAAAGCATGATAGCACCTCGGGGATCTCGGGGATCTGACCCTGCGGGCTGTTTAACTTGTTTTAATTTCAAAGCGTGATAGCACCTCGGGGATCTCGGGGATCTGACCCTACGGGCTATTTAACTTGCTTTAATTTCAAAGCGTGATAGCGCTGAGGGGATCTGACCTTGTGGGCTGTTTAACTTGCTTTAATTTCAAAGTGTGATAGCGCCGAGGGGATCTCATTGATCTGACCCTGCGGGCTATTTAAATTGCTTTAATTTCAAAGCGTGATAACGCCGAGGGGATCTCGTTGTTCTGACCCTGCGGGCTGTTTAACTTGCTTTAATTTCAAAGCGTGATAGCGTCGAGGGGATTTCGTTGATCTGACCCTGCGGGCTGTTTAACTTGCTTTAATTTCAAAGCGGGATAGCGTCGAGGGGATTTCGGGGATCTGACCCTGCGGGCTGTTTAACTTGCTTTAATTTCAAAACATGATAGCGCCGAGGGGATCTCGGGAATCTGACCCTGCGGGCTGTTTAACTTGCTTTAATTTCAAAGCGGGATAACGTCGAGGGGATCTCGAGGATCTGACCTTGTGGGCTGTGTGTGATATGGTTGTCTTCGCATCTTATGAAAGGAGCCTGCAGAATATTGCATTACCATTACCTTGAATGTTTACAAAATAACTAAATAAATATACAAGTCATTGATTATCATGCACCCGGGTAGAACTTTCTAAGGGAGGTTGCGTTCCATGTCCGAGGCAAGACCTTTCTATGAATAGTGGATAACTTGTACGCACTAGCACTTATTCATCCTATTCTTTGAATGGGCCCTCCCATTTTATGCCGAGATTCCCTCACCCTTCTCTTGCTTGTAAATCCTTGGTCTTTCGAAGGATGAGATCGCCCTCTTGAAACGTAAATGGTTTGATCTTTTTGTTGCGGATGAGGGCGATGCGCCATTTGTATTCCGCCATAAGGATAAGAGCTTGGTCACACCTTTCCTCCAACGTATCCAGATTGTGCCTCAGCAAGTCATCATTTGAGGCTCCTTCGATGTAATTTTCTACCCTCACGCTGGGTGCTCTGATGTCAACAAACATCACTGCTTCAGTTCCGTATATGAGTAGGAAGGGTGTCTCGCTAGTTACCATCCGGGGGGGTGGTTCTGTAGGACCAAAGGACATTGTTCAGCTCTTCTAGCCACGCTGAACCGTGCTCCTAAACTCTTGTTTTGATTCCCTCCAAGATGGTTCGATTAGTTACTTCCGTCTTACCGTTCGTCTGAGGATGGGAAACGCTAGAGAAGCGAAGTCGTATCTTTAGTCACTGGCAGAAAAATTTGAACGCATGGCAGTTGAACTGTGTCCCATTATCCGCTATGATGGTATGGGGAATGCCGAAACGTGACATTATGTTCTTGCTAAAGAAAGAAGTGACCTGTTTCGGTATGATTGCTGACAAGGGCTCAGCCTCTACCCACTTCATGAAGTGATCAACAACTACAATAATCAAGTGCTTCTGCTGTTTCGCTCTTGGTAAGGGGCCCACCAGATCTACGCCCCAGAGGGCGAAGGGCCATGCGGCTTGAATTATAGATCTCGGCCCAGTCGGTGCTGATGATGTTTTGGCGAAGGCTTGGCAGGCTTTGCAAGATTGGACCAGTCTCTTGGCTTCTAGCTCCATAGTCGGCCAGTAGAAGCCTTGTAGCTTGGCTCTTCGGACCATTTCATCCTTCTTCTCATGTTCGCCGCAGAGACCTTTGTGAAATTCGCGTAATATATAATCGGCGTTGACGCGGCCTACGCATTTCAGCCATGAATGGCTAATGGATTTTCGGTACAGCCATCCGCCAATCATTGGGTAGCGAAAGGATTTCCTTACTATTTTTTGAATCGTACATGCATCAGCTGGTAGCTCATTGTGTTCTAGATACTTGCTGATGGGGGTAAACCATTCATCCTCCGTTTCTGATTGTAGCACTTCGATTGTTAGCATGCTGGGGGAATCAATACGTAAAAGAGCACAGGGGAGTAAGATCTCCTGTTCCTCGCTTGATGCCCCTTTTGCCAATCGATCGGTTTCAACGTTCAATGCTCTGGGGATCTGCTTAATTAACATTTCAGTATCCTCACGGCGTATCTCTTTGATGAGGGAGGTGATACGGGTGAGATAGTGCCTCAGGCTCGCTTTTGGCTTTGTATTCTCCACCAAATTGTTTGACCACCAGCTTGAAATCGCTGAATATATTAATGCTGTCGGGTTTAATGGCTTTGATAATCTCCAATCCGAAGATTAGTGCCTCGTATTCTGCTACGTTGTCAGAGGCCTTGAACTCCAACCTAGCGGCCTGCTGAATAACTATCCCCTTCGGACCTTGAATGTAAATTCCAATGCCTGTTGAAGTGCTATTTGAGCTACCATCTATGAACATACGACATGCCACCTCTGATAGCTCTTTCTGTGGTGGAGCTTCTTGCACGAAATCTGCTAACGCTTGTGCTTTCAATGCTATCCTCGGTTCAAAGCGGATGTCGAATTCTGTAAGTTTAAGGGATCACTCGGTAAGGTGTCCTGAAGATTCGGGCTCCTGAAGTGCTTTCTTGAGCGGTAGGTCGGTTCGTACTATGATTGTGTGGGCTTAGAAGTAGTGGTGCCATTTTTTAGAAGACACCACTATGGCGAATGCTAGCTTTTCCATTCGGCCATATTTTACTTCGACGCCTTTCAAAGTACGGCTGCCATAATAGACCGGGAACTGATCCTACCCCTCTTCTCTGACGAGCACCATTCCTACTATCCCCTTCGAGATGCTGAGATAGAGATACAGAGGCATACCGGCGACAGAGTGGCTCAGCAGAGGTGGGGAGACCAAAAAGGTTTTGATCTCGGTAAGGGCTGTAGCACAGTCCTCCCCCCACACGAACTTTTTCATTTTCAAAGCTTTATAGAATGGGATGCATTGTCGCGCTACGCAGGAAATGAAACGGCCTAAGGCGTTGAGTTTACCATTGAGACGTTGAACATCCCTGATGCTTTGGGGTTCTTTGAGCTGAAGCACTGCCTTTATTTTATCAGGGTTAGCCTCTATTCCCCTTTGGGACATTAAATACCCTAAGAACTTTCCTCCCGTTACGTCGAAGGTGCATTTCTCTGGATTCAGCTTCAGTCCGTACTTCTCCAGGAGAGTCAGAACCTTAGCTATGTCTGCTGCGGGGCCAACTTCAGCTTTGCTCTTGATGATCATATCATCCACATACAGCTCTACCTCCTTCCCTATCATGTCGCCAAAGATCTCGTTCACCATTTGCTGATACGTGGCCCCCGCGTTCTTAAGATCGAAGGGCATGACATTATAGCAATATATCCCTTCGTGTGTGATGAACGACGTCTTTTCATTATCTTCCTCGACCATGGGTATCTGATTATATCCTGACGTCGCATCCAGCATGGAGTAAATGGCGTAGCCTGCCATGGCATTTACTAACATGTCAATGCTAGTGAGAGGGTAGCTATCTTTCAGGCATGCTTTGTTGAGATCCGTGAAGTCTACGCACATGCGGAATTTGCCGTTAGATTTCTTGACTAGTACTACATTGGCGATCCAGTCAGGATAGCGGACTGTTTTGATATGTCTGGCCTCGAGCAAGCGAGAGATCTCCTCTATGGCTTTTTGCCTTTCCGGGGCATGGTTCTTTCGCTTTTGCTTCATTGGTTTCGCCTGAGGAAGGATATTTAACCTGTGTTCCGCGACGTCGGGGCTTACACCCTTTAGGTCTGCTGAGGTCTAGGCGAAAGCCTGGATCTTATCGCGTAGAACTACTAGGATTTCTTCCTTTGTCTCCTATTTCAGCCCTCCAGACATGCGAACCTCTTTCCCTTCTTCCAAGCATACCACTACCATTACATCTGCGGGTTCAGCGGCTCGTTCCCTGTTAGGTTCCTCCACCGATAAAGGCTCAACCTTTAAGGACATCAAATATGTTTCCTGAGCGGCCCATTGATTTCCGCGGGCTGTGGCTATTCCATGGTGTATAGGTATCTAAAGCGTGAGATAATGAAGGTTAATGATGCCTTTGGAGCCGATAATGAGCGGGCATCCCAGGATTATGACATACGCCAAGGGGATATCTACGATAAAAAATTCAGCTTGTGTCTTCCACCTGGGGCCGCTATCTCCTAGTGCAATAGATAAGTTCACCGAGCCGCATACACGTACGTCATATCCTCCTAGGCCGATCAACGACGCCTGATGGATGGCGAGGTGGTTGGGGTTTCCTCTAATGGCTTCGTAAACCCTTCTAATCATCGCATTAACCGAGCTGCCCGTGTCCACTAGTGTGCAGCGCACTTGGTATCCCTCCACCATCATTTCGATCACCAGAGCGTCATTGTGCGGTGAGGGTTTCTTCTCTCGAGCAAAGGTGTAGCATGTTTTGCTCCCTGTTCGTGTTATCGTAATCGAACATATCCCCTCTCTTCCTCTTTTTCTGGGTGATTCCCTCGGCTATCACATGTATCACTCCTCTAGGAGATGGCTATTCGGCTGAGAGACGGGGTTGGTGGTAGCCTTATTTGGTGTTACGGTGAGGCTGTTGGTAGCCTATATCCGCGTCTGGGCGAGGCGGTCGATAGCCTGCTTCCGCCTCTCGGCGAGGCGGTTGATAGCCTCACTGTTCCTAGCGGGGATTTCTCACCCCTTCATCTCGTTGTTGATCCTTTGGCGGATTTTGAAGGAAGCGGTCCAGTCTACCATCGGCAGCTTTTTTGCTTAGTTCACGGGCTAACTCTTTGCAATCTTCCGTGTCATGGCCCTCACTTTTGTAGAACTCGCAGTAAGGTCCCGGCTTTCCCTTGTATCTCATCTTAGGGGGGTACCTGATGTCCTCCCCGTTCTTCTCGATCCACATCAGAACCTCCTTTCTTTTGGCGTTGAAAGGGGTGAATTCTTCGACCTCCCATCTTGGCATCTTCGGGCGATAAGTTTGTCGGCGCTCCGGCTCCCATTTTCCAAAGTTTCATCATTTTGTCGGCTCTTCCCTTGCAGCGGCCTCGACTTGTTTCGTGTTCCTTTTGTGAGTTTCCCAACGTACCCATTTCCTGGCCTTCTGCACCAGCATCGCAATAGTGTTGGGTCTCTCAGTGGATATATCTTTTGCCAAATCAGCACTTCGGTAGTTCCTAGCCAATGCCTTTGAGGCTATGTTGATGTTGCAATCCCTAATCTGGAGAGCCGTTTTCTGGAATCTTTCCACGAAATTAGCGGGGGACTCATCCGCCCTTTTCCGAACCATCTGCAAGTCCTAAACTGTCCGGCTGGTTGGGATGGATGTGACAAAGTAGAGGGCGAAACTCTTGGCCATCATGTCAAAGCTCGTTATGGATCCTGGTTTGAGGTTTTCAAACCAGTGGGTTGCGGGCGCTACTAGGGTGGTGGGGAACAACTTGCATAACATGGCGTCTGTAGCATCAACTGCCTCCATGCATTGGCGAAAATAGCGAACATGTGTGGTGGGGTCTCCTAATCCGGAATATTCCCGTAGTCGAGGCTGCTTGAAACCTTTTGAGAATCTTGCTGTGCGTATGCAAGCGCAGTAGGGTGACTCTGTTTCAGCAACGTCCGGCGCGGCAGCTTCCATGCCCCTCTCAGCCAGGAGTGCCTCCACCTTCCTAGCTATCACAACTTCCAAATCCTCTCTATTAGGCCGGGGCTCCGGGGAGACTTCTCGCCTTGATCCCGCAGAGCTCCCCTCGCTGTCCAGAGGTTGCCGTGAGCAGGTTTTGAATGTGGAACCTCTGCCTTTATGCTGGATCGATTCCTCAAATCCTTCCTCTTCCCGTCGCTGGGATTTTATCTGCGCCTTTCCTTTAATCGTCGCAGTTCCTGCCTTCTCCATTGTTTGTGAGCGGTAGTAAGTGTAACGTGAGCGGTCTTACCTCGTCATAGACGGGGAACCTTGGGACGGACCTATCCAATTGCCTTTCCTTGCAAAGGTCCCTGAGCAATTCCTGTTCCTCCTTTCGCGAGTGCAGCATTTCGTTCATCATATTTTGCATAAGGGCCATGGCCGCATTTTGTTGCTCACTTTGCTTGACAAGCATTGCCACCATGTCTTATTCTGCAACCTTCCTTCTCCCTTCTTCATATGCCTCTGGCCTCGATAAGGTTGACACTTCCGTCTGTAGCGGTGGAATGGTGGTGACGGGGTTCGACGTTCCCACTTTATCTCCAGGCTCCGATGTGTCCAAGAATAGGATGGTTCCCGGGGTGAAAGATTTTTTCGGTCTCCATGGGGGAGTAGTCATCGTTTAGGGTCGTATTCCACGCTCACCGCACCAATTTGGTATCCGTCAAGTGAAGTCCGCTGTCTTCGACGTCTCCGTAACTTGCAAAGCATGTCTCCGACCGGAAGTGATCCCGGTGAAGACCCTCCGATGCTAAAGTTAGTGATTTGGGAGAGATGATGAGAGTGTAATATCAGAGTAACAGTTACCTCCAATGTGGGAAATCGCCTTGCTATTTATAGGGATACTTGTAATGATGATCTGTAAGGTCCGCCTACAAGCTGTACGCGTGTGGCAAGCCGCTTGAGGGTCTTTTCAGCCGTTGGAGCATTAAATGGTCCGTCCCTACTAGTCAGGATTGTATTTAATGCGACAGAGGAGAGATAAGGAGTACGCCGGATCAGCAAGAGTTTTGCCGATGTTATTTCAGCTCAAGCGCGATGGGTAGTGCTGAGAGCATTTCACTGCTATGCTGAAGTGGTTTAAGCGCATGATTATGCTGAGGCGTAGTTTGACTGTGATCTGTTTTTGAGCCAAGACTCGCATATTTGGGCCTTTAATAGGCCTTGATATCAAGGAATAATGTTTACATTATCTTTTAGGTATGGGTCGAAATTGATAATTTATATGATTGGTGGGTACAGTAATTATTAATCTAGGCATTGTCTACGGGTAATTATTGTTTGTTATCATTTCAAACTATGTTAATTATTCATATTTAATCGTGGTAATCATTATTGTTCTTGTTTATTCTAAAGCATATATTCAACATTTACCGTTTCTTGCACACGGAACATTATAATTCTCTAGAGTGTAGTGAAATTATAAAATTGAGTTGATTTCAACCATCTATGAAATATAAATGGTTGAAATTTCTGTTTATACTTTAGTGTAACTGGATTGATTATTTGATTAATGCGATCGTGGTATATCATTAAACAAGTAGGGGGAATGTGGAGTGCATGATTATTCCAGTTTGATCACGATTCGAGGGTTCAAGGGCAGCACCCTTGAGAGCGGGATCCAGCGGCGGCAGCCCTGACCGGGTCGAGCTGACATATTTTTTGTTATTATCCCGAAATAACATATTTTTTGGACAAAAAATCTGCATTTTCCCGAAAAGTCATATTTTTCAGATCTCGTGTTATCCCGTAAATTCATGTCTTTTGGACATGTCCCTAGGACAAATACATAAACCTGAAATTGGTCATACAATTCTAGTTCGGAAAAATCTCAACATTTTTGCATGAAGTTCTTGTTGAACATTCTTATTTTATCCGATTAAAAATTTGGTAAAACCACCGAAACAATTTCAACCTGATAGTGATATTCACAACTTCATATTCATCTAAGCAATCCCCGATTAACCAACAATTCCAGTATATTATGTATATACAAATAACTAAAATCAATTCTCAATCACAGATATCAACTTTATTACCAACTTTATTTCATAGAATAAAAATCCTCAATTTTGAATAGTTGAGTAATTGCGTGCTGTAATTTTGTTGGTGTGAATTAAAAAATGAAATGATGTTTTGAATTGGAAAATGTAGACATGTTTGACTAAAAAAGTCTTTTAAGTTTTAAACATGGAACTATAGTCGTAGAGGAGCCAAGTTGAGCTTTATTGTGTTCATTTTTGTTCATTAGATTTTTAATGAGCTCAGGTTTGGTAAAATCGAATTCGAGCTGAGCTTGAGTTTGGTCAAATCAAGCTCAACGGGCCTATCTTGAGCTTAGTTCAAATTGAGTTTAACCGAACTTTAATATATTCATTATATTTTCAACGAGTTCAGCAGAGTTATGAGTTTCGTTTGAGCTTACAATTATGGTCTGATCATGCAAATCAAATTGTTATATATTTAAAATATCACCAATCTTTTAAACATATTTGAATCATTAAAAAATGTTATACTTATAAGTTATATAACAAATAATAATATTTTTTTCTTAATATATTCATGAACCCATTTACGAATATGTTCACGAGCCTCTTATCATCGTTATCGATTATATTCACAAGCTTCTGAGCCATATAATCCTTTATTTGAGCTTAGATCATTTACATCAATGATTCTAAAAATATTTTTATGAAAAACTTGTTTATTAACGAGTTGAGTTCAAACGAGTTGAAGCAAAATTGTAGCTTGAGTCCAACATGGACCGACAATGATATATTTCTAAAGGGTTTGAAGTTGTTAGATATTGGGCCGATCATTAGACAGCCCAATAAGAAATCCATTTCAGCCTACAAAAGTATTGTCGAACAATATCAGACAAAAAAAAGTGATGAAACCAACGGTCGATAAACTGTATGATTTTAATTAAAAAATAAAATAATATTACACCCTGTACCCACATCTAACGGTTACTTCCTTTTTTGTTTTTCTTTTTCTCCTATAGTATTAATTCCTAAATAAATAAATAATAAAATAAGCCCTTTTTCTCTTCAAATTCTGTTGACCCTTTTGTCCCTACCGCCTTTTTCCCCTTTCCAAATTAATCGTTGATGTTCCTGTTCCTTCTTCCTCTAACAATGAAGTCTCATTAATTTGACCTAATTTCCTTCTCTCTCTGTCTTGATTATCCAATCAAAACTGATACTTTTCAAGCCGAGAGAAAAGTGAAGAGGGGCTTCTTTCATGGGCTGCTTTCTTGCTTGCTTTGGTTCTTCTAAAGATGGCAAACGTATTCGACACAGGCACAAGGTTCAAGTTCAACCTCGCGACAATGTGAGCCTCTCCACTCTCTTTTCGGTTTTCCGTTCTGTTTGGTTCCCGAGAAAACGTATTAAAGGAATTCAATATCTTTCGTTTGCTCTAGTTTGATTTGGTTCTTACTATTTTACTTGCTACTTAGAAATCTTCTAAATTAGGGTTTCTGTTTTTGATTGTTTTGTTTTTTTTGCAGAGGAATGCGGGTTTCAAACAAGCCCAACCTAATGTTTTTGTGGTGCAGAAGGATCTGGAAATTCCTAGCTGTGATCCAGTTTCGGAAATTCGGTTAGTGACCTGAAGTTGAAGGCTTTTGAGCTCTTTCTCTGTTTTTTTTTTTAAATTTTGATGTTTACTTTTTGGGGGTTTTGAGTGCAGGGTTAAGTCTGAGAGGCAATTGAGCTTGAGTCCTCGTAAGAAGGTCACTTTCGATTCGAATGTCACTACCTATGAACATGTTTCAGTTCAAGAATCCATGGAATTCACTGTGGAGAAAGAAGACTGTGGCAAAGTAGCGGAAAAGGAAGAGAATTTGGTGAAACAAAGGGAAACTCAATCCTCTTCTGAAGATAGTTTGGTCACTTCCAGCTCAGGTTCTTATCCCTCGAATCATAGATATCAGAATTGTCGAGATAGTGATGACGAGTTAGATTATGGAGAAAGTGATGATAATTATGACGATGATGATGATGATGAGGAAGAAGAAGAAGATGGAGTTCTGGATTATGATGATAAGTCGGGATCAAATCGTGTTTCGGTTTGCAGTTCGACTGAGAAGGAAGCGAAGCTGTACCCGAATGCTAGATATCGGAGTGCCTATGTGAATTCCGTGTTAAATCCAGTTGAAAATCTCACGCAATGGAAGGCTTTGAAATCAAAAGGAACGCCACGGCCAAACCCGAACCAGCAGAAAGAGAATCTTATGTCCACTTTCGAGGAAAAATCCGAACAGCGGTCGAAGAAATCAAGCCACGAAATAGCAGTCGACGCTAGCTTGTCTAACTGGCTCGGTTCATCAGAAAGCACACCAGGTAACAGGCCTAGCTCGATCGGACCAAATTCGATGGGATCAAATTCTTCGGAAAGTTTCAATGACAGGCCGATTCTAGGCGCGTTAACTGTTGAGGAGATAAAGCAGTTTTCTGCTACTTCTTCTTCGCCAAGGAGATCCCCTTCTCGCAGCCCTGATGACGTGGCTATAATAGGAACTCATTGGAATATCGAACAAAACCAGCGAAAACCAAGAGGTGTATGTTGAGTGGAAGAAATTTGATGGTAATTCTGTACTGATGTTAGTTGTTGATCGAGTTTGACGGATATGCAGTTAATGTTGTTTGTTTCTGTTAAAAGTTTTGATTTTTACGTTGCGAATTCATGGTTGCTGTGCTATACGTGGTTGATTGCGGTGTAATTCTTTGATTCGTTTGATTGATTGACTGTGAATACAAATGTGATTCAGTTTGGTTTCTTGTGTCCTTCGTATTTCTTGTAATGAAGTCTCAAAAGAAACTTGAACAAAACATAGATTTTCCCTTCATCACAGATAACAAAATTTCTAAATTCTAAATCTAATCATTGATAATACTTCGACGAACTCGAGAGAAAACAACAACATATGAAACAACCACAAAGGAACGGATTTCGATCGACTAGCATTCCACTCCGCATTGCTTAAGAATAGGGCCGGTTTGCTTTGGCAAGAACGGGTCGATTCTAACCCAAACAAGTGAAAATATAGACGCGAGAAGTATCGACCAAAGCACCACAATAGTAGGAGTCCTGTTTTGCCTTCCCATTAGACCCTTGAGGAAAGGGTAGAGATGGACAATCACCCAAAACGCGAAAAACAACTTCCCGAACAACGGGCCCCACGAACCATACCCGTTATTGATCGCGCCAGAAACTCCGGCCACAACTCCGACCATATTCAAGATTATCAGAGTCGTCGGCGGGATCAACAGAGTTGTCCATTTGAACATGTAAAGCTCCCCAAATTCCGTATCATCCGCTGCTTTCGAAGTAACGGTAAAACTCGTTTCGACTCCTGCTAGAACCTTTAGCAGGCCTTGAAACACGGCGAAAAGATGCGCTGAAACTCCGCCGATAACCCAAAACTGCTCATTTCTCCACAAGTCTTCTATGCTAACTCCACTCCATCTTAGCTCTAGCACGCTCGTTGCGATGATAGACAGGAAAAGCGCCATGAACCATATGCTAGCGAGGTTGGTCAGCTGCGGTAAAAAAGGGGTTTTTATGTTAGGACTCGCGGTAAAAACACGATCGCGCAAAAGGGTACATGATTACTTACTGTGGGGATGATGAATTTTCCGGTGAGGAGGCATACGGCGGGGATAGTACAGTAAGCGAGTAAAGGAATGGAAGTGAAAGGGTAAACGACAGTGTTGATATAGGCGAGTCTTTCAAGCCATTTCAGCTTTCCTCCATAGCCGTACCATAAAGGGCAATGTCGACTCATGAAAATTTCGACGGAGCCAAGGGCCCATCGAAGAACTTGGTGCAGCCGATCGGATAGATTGATAGGAGCTGATCCTTTGAAAGCTGCTCTCTTTGGTGAACAATAGATTGATTTCCATCCTCTACAATGCATTTTGAATCCTGTTAAGATATCCTCTGTAATCGAACCGTATATCCATCCAACCTGCAGGGAAAATCATTAGTTACATTACAAATTTATGACCCGGAATGTAAAGTTTGAGTCTTCATGCTGTTAAAAACAGTTCTTACATTGCAGTAATATGGCCCAAAATGTAAAGTTTGAGTCTTTTTGCAACGAAAAACATTGCTTACTACATTACAAAAATGTGACCCGAAATGTAAAGTTTGAGTCTTCTTGCAGAGAAAAACATTGCTCACTACATTACAGAAATGTGACCCGAAATGTAAAGTTTGAGTCTTTTTGCAGAGAAAAACATAGCTTACATCACAGAAATTATGAAATATGACCCGAAATGTAAAGTTTGAGCCTTTTTGACGAGAAAAACATTGGTTAAATCACAAAAATATGACCCGAAATGCAAAGTTTGAGTCTTTCTTCAGAGAAAAACATTGCTTTTATTACAGAAATATGACCCGAAATGTAAACTTCGAATCTTTCTGCAAAAAAACACTGCTCACATTACAGAAATGTGACCCGAAATGTAAAGTTTGAGTCTTTCTGCAGGGAAAAACATTGCTTTCATTACAGAAACATGACCCGAAATGTAAAGTTCAAGTTTTCCGTTGTTACCTCTTTGCCCCATTCGGTTTTCTCCTCGTAGCCAACGCTAATAACATGAATGGCTTCTTTAATGAGAGTTGAAGGACTAGTTCCTTCAGGAAGTCCACCTTCTTCCATCAGAGTAGAGGCAATAAAAACCGGCGATTGCCCGAATCGTTTCTCGAAATTTTTCTGCGACATGAGTGACGATTTCTCCAATTCTTCGTACCCTTCGAGCCCTTCTTCAATCTCTTCAAGCTCAAAAACCGGCCCGGACTCTTTCCTCGAGTAGTTCTTACCCATCATTTTCTTCTTCCTGCTAGGAAGTAACCCGCCAAGTAAACTTCTTTGCGCCTTTTTCTTTGACTTTGACTTTCTCGAACCACCGCAGCAGCAGCAACACCACGAAGGCCAGCAATCACATGTCATTTTAGGCCGCTTTTCTGATACGGGAGGATCGTATCCATACAATGCCTGCCTATTGAAGACACATCCCGTTCCGACATATACCGGCCCTTGGATCCCATCTAGGCCTTTCATGTTAATCTGCGACAAAACCGAAATTGTAAGCAAAACCCGGGACTAAAACGGAGTGTTTTTATCAGTAGACAACTTACATCGAAGAAAACGGTGTTTCGGTTGGCATATCTGTCATGTCTATCGATACCGTCAAATCTCTGAGGAAATTGGACGTAACAGACCTTTTTTCCGAGCTGCGGGTCCATTAGAAAGCACATTGCTTCCCTTGCGGATTTGCTGTTGTTGAGGTAGTGGTCACAATCCAAGTTCAGCATGAACGGCGCATTTGTGAGCACTGCCGAAACTCGAATCTGCAATTGAAACACAACTCCATTTTAAACTCTGTTTTAAAAGGCGGTCAAGGCAGTGCCTGGACCGGGATTTTTGAGAACACTGTCGTGAATTTACATAATCGGACGGTTAAGGTGAAAAATGTCGCCAAAACAAAAAATGTGTCGCCAAAGATCTGAAAAGCGTCCCCAAATCCCAGAAAAATGTTGCCAAAGATCTAAAAAGTGTCGCCAAAACCGAGAAAATTGTTGTTTCATGAATTTTAAAATTTTATTATATGAAAATTTGTGTTAGTTTAATTTATTATTCAAATTCATAATAAATATTAAAAATTTTAAAAATACTAATCCGTTTAGTCCCCTCCTGGGCTCCGATTAATCCCCGCCTAGCCTTCGAAGGTTCTAGCCATCGGACTAGCACTTAGCGCCTTTTAAAACACTGATTTTAACTATATAGTATGAGCAATATTCAAAGTACACCAATAGCTACTACTTACAAGAGCATTCATAGCCCCGGCTTTCTTGTGGTGATCATAGCCAGGCCGCTTCTCTCGAGAAACATAGACTAGCCTCGGAAGTTCCTTGCCTTCCACGTCAAGAGCTCCTTCACTTCCAAGATACACCTAAAGATCAAGAATCGATGTCAACTAACACCGAACTATAAAGTTTCGTTTTTTTTTTAACTTCATCATATATAGCCAACCTGAATCATCCCGGGATGATCTCTTGTATTGTTCCCTGGCCAAGGAGTGCCATCTTGCATCACCCATCCTTCTTCGGGTTTTTTCTGAGCTTTCGCTACTAACGAATTGATCTTCACCTTGAATTCTTCATACTCTCTCTAAAACAACAAAAAAGCATCCATTTTTAGTCTTTTGCTCATGAAAAGCAGAAAAACACTAAAAAGATTCAATCTTTCCCGCGTACTTTCATCGCTCTTCTCTCCTTGACGAAATTAGGATGGACTTTATCCTTCAAGTAGTCGATTTTTTCGTTGAAGTAAAACTCAGGCGCCCGTGGTTCAATGTTATGTGTCTTGCAGAACGGGACCCATCTCCTAGCAAACTCGGCGGTTTCCGCCAAAGTATCGAAAAGTAGCATCGAAGCACCGTCATCTGACACGTAACAACTCACCTTATCCACGGGATAATCGACGGACAGGATCGAAAGAACGGTATTCGCGGTTATGATCGGAGGTTCCTTGAGAGGATCAACTGTGCTGACAAAGAAATCGACAGGAGCTAATCGGTTAGGCTCTCCTTCTCGCTCGAACCTCATCGAGAGGCGATCGAGGTAAGTCTCTCGTTCGATAGGACACCATTTCGGGAACTGATCGAGAATCCAAGAGAAGGCGAACCATATCTCGCATATCACCGAGATTAGCCATAACGGGTACGCGTCGTAGGCCGGAGTTAAGATACGGAAACGAAGAAAGAAGGCTAGAACGACGAGACGAATCACGATGACGATTCGGTAGGGGCTGATTTTGCTCGAGGCTATCGGGATTTTCCGCCACAGCGGTTGCCTAGCTTCTGCCATTCTGCACAACAAGTGTCGCCAAAGGTTTTGCTTACAAATAGAAAATGATTTTCGAAAAACCGAACAGGAGAAACGTACTTACAGATACTCATCTTCTTCGGGATGATCGTTGTCTTTGTTAACCAAACCTCTTTTTTCTTGCCTGAGTTTCCATTTTTCGACTCGTTCTTTCCATTCTTCATTGCTGTACATCTCTCTATCGCCGAGCTCAATTTCCTTACCTGCCACTGAACACAATACCAAATCAAAATCCTTATATTTTCCGAAAAAACGAAGAATAAAGTTTAAAACTTTTGTAGAAGTTCGGTTCTTACAGCTTCCAGCAGAAGAGAATGCAGGGCCACCAGTATGCAACTGCCTATGGATAGAATCTCCATTTTCCTGCAAAAATGACAACTTTTTGGTGAAAATTAAGTGAAATTGTGAATGAGAATTTTTCTGAATGAACTAATATGACTAATGTTTGTGTTACTATCAATATATTGATAGTTTGAAAATTTTCTCTGTACTCAAATTCTAACCCATACTTTCTCATTTGTCAAATCAATTATTAAAAAAAGAAAACTAAAATAGTAAAATGACTAATGTCTAATTCATACTACAAAAAAAGGGCAAGATATGCCAGAAAAAAATTCGGGCAAAATAGCAATGCTGTTACTAGTAATGATTGAATTTATCAAATTGATCTATACTTATGTTTGAAAATATTTGGTCAATGTATTCAATAAAAAGATACATTTGAACCCTTAAAGTTTTCATTTTTAAAATATTTCTTTCCTAGTGACTTTTTTATTAATTATTATGTGATTAGCTTCTATGCCAAAAATTGAGCACACGTCTTTGAAAAATGTGTGATGCAATTCATTATTGATATGTAAAAACATAACAGGTTGCTAATTTTTGAGAAAAACTAAAGTTGTAGGGCAATTGAAATTTGAATAGATGACTAAAGTGAATCAAAATACAATATACAAGGACTAAATTATAAAACTTCCACAAAAGAATTTGTTAGCTCATGTAATTCAAATATGAACATCTAAATGAACTAATGACGATACAATCGGGTTTTCAAAGAGCTATGAAAGTTAACAATTACCGAATTAGCGAAAACATTTTTATATTCGGGTTGATCATGGTGGTGCTTAATCTGAGAGTCATCATCTATATCATCTCCTTCATAATCATCATCGTCATCTCCCGCAACTCTAGGACAACCTGCAACAATTACACAAACCCTATTAGCATCGAACAACCATAAAAGGCGACAAATATGAAGAAAGGTTATACCTTTGTGACGCTTGTAACGAGTGTTGCACTGAGGACAAGACTGGTTACCATCACTCCTTTCGTAGTCATAACAAGGCCTGCAAACCGGAAACCCGCAAACTTGACAAGCTACGAAAACTTTCCCGTCTTCCTTTCCTTCAATCTCGTCTCCACATACTCTACATGTTTTTTTCGATATCATCGAATGCCTACTCCCTGGCCGAGACTTCTGCCCAAAAATAGCAGGTATAGTATGTTAAGTTATAGATATAGCTCATCATTTTATATGTTACGTAAATACGGAAACGATAAAAAAACAATAATCACGTCAAACATGTCACTTAAACACAACGACATTATTTTTCGCGACACCCACATTCATGTTGCCTACAAAATTGTTGCAATAGATGCCTTAGGTGACGTCTATACTGCTTGTCGCTAAAAGTTTTAACATTGCTGTGGCAAATATTAATATGAAAAAAGATAAAAAAAAAATAATCCCATCAAACATGTCACTTAAATACAACAACATTATTTGTTGCAACACCCACATAAGTGTTGCCTATGGGTACAAAATCGTTGCAATAGGTGCCTTAGGCAACGACTATACTGCTTGTCACTAAAAGTTTTAACACTGTTATTGCCACAGACCATCTATGGCGCAATGTGACTTTATAGCTACAACATTGTTATATTTTTGCGGTTTATGATGATCGATATATGTGTTGTACCTGGTCGAAGTCTTGTAACGGATGTGAGGTAGTACCCGAGGCAAGGCCGGACATGGTGAGGGGGGAAGAGAAGAAGGGTGGTGAGAGAAGAGGATAGTAAAGGGTATATTATAAAAGATGAAATTGTGTACCAAACGGTGAGTTGGGAAGTCGTTTTGAGTGGAGGAGACGTTAAGTATGGGAGGGAAAAGAAAATTGGTTGAGTTGGCTTGCTTTAACTCAAAGCTAGTCTTGCGAGAAGTTGATACTAACCTCTCACTATTCACCTAACTGCCGCTTTCAATTTCTATATCAAAATTTACACTTTTATTTTATTTTTTTATTATGATTTTTTAAATTAGAGATTTGTAAAGTTGTAATTTTTGACTTAGAAAATCATTTGAATTTTAATGATTTAGATTTAATTATTGTGAACCCTACAAACATATAAAATTAAATCTTCCATCTATGCAAGTGCAATTTTTTACTAGGGATTTTTTTGTGGAAAAAAATTAGGGTAAACTTTCAAAAACATAACCTGTGATTTGACCATTTCGCAAAAAAGTCCTCATTAATTTTTTTTTTCAAAATGATGCTTGTAGTTTTAAATGTTAAGAAAAAGAGGAAAAAAATATTTTTTTCATAAAAAATAAAAAGGTTGCAGAATGTATATTAATCAATTAAAAATTTATAGAATTCAACCATATTACTTATAATTATACATCAAAATTTGAGTAAATTTTGTAAAATTTTCAATTTTTATTATGATTTTTCTTAAAGTTATCATCAAAATTTAGTTTAAAAAGATACTTTTACTTCTAAAAAATTCTTAAATTTACTATGAATGTGTATTGTATATCTATTAATCGATGTGCAAAATTTTAGTTTAAAATAAATAAAATTATCCTTGTGACATAATTTCAACTCATGAATCATTTTTTGTCATTTAATTTACAGAATATCTATTTTATATACAACTCATTATAAGTTTTTAAGTTATATATTTAAACTTTCTATTTGGCAATTAGAAAAATATATATTTTTATTAAACAGACCATATCTGATAATGACATTATTATTATTATTATTATTATTATTATTATTATTATTATTATTATTATTATTCTTAAATAATGATAATAAGATGCACTTAACAAATGGGTAGCTAATTGGGTAAAATGTTAATTTTAGTACTTGTATTTGACTCAAAAGTCTACATTGTTCAAAACTCTCAAATTGTTGAATTTGGCCAAATAAGAGAGTCTAGATTACAGATGCCAACTTGTTAAGAAATATAAAAAACAATGAAAAGTAATGATTTCGAGCTCAATGAAAAATTAGACACGAATTCTTAGTTGTATTTGTGCAATTTTTTAAGAAAAATTATTAGAATTATCAATTTTATAAAATGACAACCTGCCAACATTTTGACTCTTCCTTTTCGAGATCTGCTCATCTCTTACGATACCTCATTATTTCTTTATAAAATTATGGTAAACTTAAAAAAAAAAAATACTTGTGTTATCGGTCGTTTTCAAAAGAAGTCTTGCGGTATTTCGGGTCTTAAAACGAGGTCTGAGGTTTCGAACCCTTATAAAAACAAGGACTTTCCGTTAACCCCGCCAGTTTTGCTGACGTGACAGGGGGTAGTATGGGAAAAACACAATTTTTCCAAAAAAAATTGGACTGTTCAATCATCCTTTCAATTTCTAAATCCCTAACTTTTCTGGGCAAAACCTCAAATTCATCTTTCTATATCACTCTCTAAAATTCATCACCCAACCTTTGTTATCTCAGAAAAACCAACAAGAACTTAATGAAATTGAGTTGGTGTTCTCCAGTTGCAATTGGACCTGTATGGTGGTGTTCACCGAAGCTATCATTGGATGTTGGTCTAGGTGGTGTGAGTCTTTTTTTCTCTGCAAATTTTCATTATCCGTGCTCCTCTATATATGTAATCCTCCTTTTCTCTTGCTTCCTCTTTCATAGAATCGTCATTACTAACCCCGACGTCTGAAGTTGTCTGACCAAGGAAAGAGGGTAAACTGCAATTCCTCGGCAAGTGACGATGGCAATTGAAGTTGTCCATCAAGGAATGAGAAGAATAACCATTTTGACACGAAAATAATTGCAAAGTCAGGAGGTGAGATACAGAGTCACAGTCGTAATTAGAGGAACTAGAGAAAGATTAGGGATTTAGAAGTTGAAGCAAAGGAAATTATATGAAATTAAACTTTGTTTGATGGAAAGAATTCGAGTCTTCGTACCATATAAATTTGAAATATTTTATTTTTCAAATTTATGAGGTTTTGATGCTATGCCAATTTTGTATTAGAACCCAGAACTACTTTCCATTTATGTTTATGTGTTAATTGGAGGTTTTCAAAATGAAAAGAAATTAAGTTTAGATAGTCATCATACACAACAAAGGGGAAGAAGATCATGAATAGTGGATTCTCAAAAGTGCCCATTGCCACGTCATCATTTTTGACAGGGCTAACGGAAAGTCCTTATTTTGATAACGGTTCGAAACCTCAAACCTTGTTTTGAGACCCGAAATACCACAAGATCCCTTTTGAAAACGGCCATACATTTTTTAAATTTACCGTAAAATTATCTAGAGCAAGACACATACAAAAGCAACTGTTTTTGCCATATATTAATGTTTATTCTGCCATATTCATATCAGAATAATTTATCAGGATGTACTTATCAATAATAAGACAACAACGCTAAATGCGCTTCCGGTCTCCCTCCAAGAACACCCGGCAGAAGAAAACGTCAAAACTTTCTTTCCCGCCTAATTTATGGACTTAAATAAAGTGTCGTATCAAATTGCAAGCAAATTAAGACATCATAAGACGAGACAGTCAGAATCGGGGCGATCTCAAAGTCTCGAGATTGAAAACCGTACTCGATTCAGTCTCACCTTGCCAGGGTTCGATTCACTATTATCTGGCTCAACTTCAACAGGATGAGTTGCCTTTTGCTGTGAACTCTTTCCGGCGAAATTAAAAGCTATAGTTGATTATAATTATCATACGAGGCAGAAATTAGTACCTCAAGCTGTTCATGGAGCCGCTTTTGAACTTCCATCTGAAGTCGAAGAGCTTCGGTAATCTCGATACCTCTGTTTTATGAATCAAACGAGCACGACAATCATAATTCAAATAGCACGAAAAGTAAATAATATATACCACACAACACTCAGTGCACAGTTAGAAACTTTTTATTCAGTGGCATACTTTCAGTAAACGGTATGGCGAAATCAAAATCATCCATCAAGTGGTAATCATGCACAAAATATTTAAACAATCATTTTGAAATACATAAAAATCTAAGTAAAATATTGGGCTTACGTTTTCAGGTCTAGAGAGGATATTTCTTCCAAAGGAGTCAATCTTTTCTCTGAGTACCCTGCCAGCATACAATACAATTATATATGTAAGCAAGTTTACAATCATTTTGATAACAGAGTGAGGTCCTGTTCTTTTCGACTTCTAAAAACTGAACTGAAGTGAGCTGAACTTATTTCAATGTAAATTTATAACTACACATAGTAGAACTGGGCGGAATTGAAATGAAGTGGGCTGAACTGAACTAAACTGAACAATTTATTTATGTGCTAAGAGCAATTTAGAATTTTTATTGCTACAAAAGTGTATTATAAAAAGTGATTCATACAGTTTAGAATCCCTAATTGACAATAATAACTCAAAGTTAAGGAATTGTATTTAATGGAGCAAGAAAAAGAGAAGCTTCAATGCACATTTCTAAGTACCAATGAGAAAAGAAGATATTATAAAATAATTGTTTTGTACCTTCAGATGAGTCTGGTATGTATCTGGCTGTCTTATATTTCTGAAATTCAAGAATCCCAATTTCTAGTAAAGGAGGGAAAGCATTATAATCTAAGCTTGCTACAATACACATAAGAACACCTTTGACCAAAAAGAGACACAATGAAGTTACCTGTAGGTGGCTTTTCACATGATAAATTGTCAACCCTTCAACCTTCATAAGCTTCAGTACGCCTTTAGGAGTAGCTCCTGCACACCAAACCGGAAAAAAATGCATATCAAACAGAAAAAAAAACATCCAAATTTGACTCAATGCATCATTTACTCCTTAAACTTGTCCCAAAAAGCCTGATGCCACACTGATCTTGCAAATAGTGCATCAGTTTGCCCCCTGAATGCCACGTGTCGGTTTCTGGTTGGAGAGAAAAATCCGGAAAATCGCATCTCTGAAAATTCAAACCGACCAGAAACTAACATGTGGCAACGAGGGGGTGGGCAAAGTAGTGCACTTTTAAACAAGTTCAGGGGTGGGGGGAGTTCGGAACTTTTTGAAAGTTCAGGGTGGCACCAGGCATTTCGGGGACATGTTCAAAGGGTAAATACGTAAACAAGGTAAAAGAAGCTGCGAAAGTTTCATACTTTCGCTGCCACCGAGGTGATTAACAGCTTCTACAAAGGCTTCATGAAGCTCAGGCGACCAACGCATCCGTGGCTTAGACGAGCCACCATTAGCTGAAGAGGCCGGAAGCTGTTGCGGAGATGCTGCCGGCATATTTGAAGATGGTTGCAACACCTGGCAGGCCATCTGAAGCAACAAGACGAGAGCAGGAATTAAGCACACAAAAAAGACGACTTTACCCTCCTATTATACGAGAACACCCCAAACCTTTGGTTCCAGAAGCTCATTCCAATCAGAAGTCAACGGATCATCGTTGGAAAGCAACTGGTCTGCCCATTCATTCATGCCAATCGTTCCTTTCACTAGCGATATTGTTTTCTACTCGATTAGTTTCGAGAGGAGGGCTATTATTAACGGGAAAATCAAGGAAACCAGGGCTCCATGAAGACTGAGCCAATTCTGATGGCGAATTTGATGCATTTGTCGATGCTTGCGAAAAGAAAGGAGCATTTGAAGGAAGTTTTTCTTGAAGATCTGATGAAAAGCTCGCAGATGAAGACAATATGTGACCAACTACTCCTCCACAGTTTGAGGTCAAATGATTTGGTAGAACAAGAGGACTTTTTATTAGCCCCTTTTCCATTAAACCTGGTTGAGAGTCGGTTAATTTCGGGTATGCTCCTTGTAAGGAAGTTGGAAGGACTGGTCTCAGCTGATTCGCACTTGAGTTATGCATGGACATAGCAGGACGAGCCTTCATAATTTTCCTTGTATCAAAACAGTTAATGGCTAGCCATTAATTTCAGAAAGGAGCATTCAACATTGCAAGAATCTAAAATTTCTCAATAAAATGGTGCATGATTATCAACCCCAAGATTCTAAAGTACTATGAATCAAGGAAATAATTTAAATGCTCAGATAACAAAAATCTTGCAAACCAAAAATGCGTCCTGTAGCCTATTTCTCCGATTAGGTTTTTTTTTCTTCGAAATTACCTCAAAATAAGATTCACATTGAGAAACTAAACAAAGAAATGGAAAAACCCAACGGTTTGTTCATAATCATATATTCACAAAGCAAATTTTCAGAAAATGAAATCTATAGAAGGTAATGGAAGAAGAAATTCCCCAGAATAATGCAAGAACACTAGGGTTCACAAACAAAAGATTGCATTTTGAGATGAGACATGAAATAAGAACAGCAGAAACCTATAGTTTTGCTTTAAACTGTCTTTCCCAGTACACTATTGCCAAAACATATTATTATAGCAATAAATGAATGAAATTACTTCTACAATAATGGTTGAGAGCCAGCATCCTAGAAATAAAGCATCACCATAGCCTCAAAAACTACATCTGAAAATTAAGGAGTTCTTGACCACCCTAAATAGCTTATTTGCAGCAAAAAATCTCAACTTCATCAATTTCCAAGCATAACAAAGTCAAAAACAGTTGTAAATGATCTTTACAGAACCTACCCAGTTTTATGATCATTTAATTCCCAGCATATATTCATTAAATTAGTTCAACGCAGCTACATCAAGGGTCCACAAACAAAGCAAATTTAGTTTGCACCAGAAAGAAAATCTGACATTGCAGTTAGTAAGCTCCAGGAAAAATTAATTCAAAAAAGTAAAAACATCCAATAGTTATCCAATCAACAGTTTAAAATATATATAAGATATTCAATAGCTTAACAAAGTAATCAAAGTGAAGTTAAACCTCGAAACAATAGAAAATCATCGCAATTCAAGTGTACACAAAATGGGTAATCCGGCAAACAGAATAAAGCTAAAAACGGTATCAAAAGATGAGGAAAAGCAAGGGAATCCAAATAAAAAAATTGAGCAAATAATCTTACAGAGAGCTTCATACAATTCGGAAAAATCGGAATAACAGAAGGAAATCGAGAATTATGATGAAGATGAAACGGTGGTTGAGAGAATTCCGACGCCGGCGCACCGAAGAAAAGAACGGTAAGCAGTGGATTGTCCTCTCCCCGTTGGTCCCTCTTTTCGGGGCCTACAGCGTTAATATGGAGTTACTACGCGCTTAAGGGAGCGCGTGGGCGAGAAGCACTAGAGAGAAGTGGAAAACACGGGAAATTATATTAAGGATCGGATGAATGCATCTCTGCCATGTGTCTCAAAAATCAATTTATATTTTAGGTTTAATGCATCTACACCCCCTGAACTTGTTCGAAAAGGGCTGTTACCACCCTGAACTTTGAAATGTGACAGATAACCTCAGTACTTGTCTAAAACGCGTTATTTTACCCCTCATAAAAATATCGGCTTCAAGAACAAGAAGATGAAAATAACGGGTCAAGAATCGATACAATATTATGATTAATTGAAAAAAATATTTAGAATATAGATGAAGTTTTGAAGAAAACGAGGAACATATATTAAGGATTTTGAATGGTAAGAATTAGAATGTTAGGGATTTTTTTTGTTCATTTTCTATTCCACCAACATACTTCACGCACGTGTATTTTGATGGTCATCCACGTAGCAAGCCAGGTTAGCACAAGGGGGTAAAGTGACGCGTTTTAGACAAGTACAGGGGGTTATCTGTCACGTTTCAAAGTTCAGGGTGGCAATAGCCTTTTTAGGACAAGTTCGGGGGGTGTAGATGCATTAAGCTTATATTGTACTTTTCTATTGTTTTATTGACACTCATACATGCATGAATCCAATCCTTTGAACTCGATCCTTAATATAATTTCCAGGAAAACACACGTGTGGCGCAGAGTATGAGATACTACTACTAGGCGGTCATTCTTTGCGGGTTGCACGTGTGTTTTAGAATAAAACACTTGTACGAGAATCAGGTCATTTAACCTGAAAAAGATATATTTTTTTGCTATATGTACACTAGGGTGGTAAATTTGTAACTTTATAAATTTTAGTAAATTTTAATGCATGAATTTTAGTTTTTCTTGTAAGTTTAATTGTAAAATTAAATCTTAATAATTAAAATTGGATGGATGATTAAAATTGATTGAAATTTATAAATGTATCAAAACCCAAATTTAGAGAATATTTTTTCTGTAAATTAGGTGAATTCAATTTATAATGTTTTGGAATTCATATAAGGTCCGGGTCTCTATATAAAAACTAACTAACTCAATGGAAGAGTTAGAATCCCAATTTCATAGGGATATGGTTTCACGTAAGCAATCCGATGTAGATAATGCAAATTAAATGACAATGTATGTAACGTTAAATAAACACTCATATTTAAGTTCTGCTTAAAATTTGCACCCAATTAATAAAAATAATTCAACAAATCTTTTTTCTAATAGTTAGTCGTGATAAGTATACCTGTTCGTCGGGCGGGCTGGGCCGGGTTCAGGCCGGGTTTGGCGGGCTTTTTACAAAAAACGTTAACCCAAGCCCAGCCCAAGCCCGTACTTTAGAATTTCGGACTCGGGCCAGGCTAACAAGATCATTCCCAAGCCCGGCCCAAGCCCATGAATATTTTATTTGTTATTAATTTTTTTATTAAATTAATAGAAAAAATATAAAAAAAGTTAAAATATGTTTAAATTTTAAATATAATTGCATTGTTTACTTAAAATCTTTAATA
>CATIWQ010102117.1:0-10737 GCA_949673415.1 Euphorbia schlechtendalii | reverse complement strand
TATATATGTATATGTATATATATATATGTATATGTATATATATATATATATATATATATATATATATATATATATATATATGTATGTATGTATATGTATATGTATGTATATATACATATATATACATATACATATACATATGTAAATATATGTATATTAGACCTGTTCGTCGGGCAGGCAGGGCCGGGCTTGGTGGGCTTTTTACAAAAAACGTTAACCCAAGCCCATACTTTAGAACTTCGGGCTCGGGCCGAGCTAACAAGGTCATTCCCAAGCCCGGCCCAAGCCCATGAATATTTTATTTGTTATTAATTTTTTTATTAAATTAATAGCAAAAATATAAAAAAAATTAAAATATGTTTAAATTTTAAATATAATTGCATTGTTTACTTAAAATCTTTAATATTTAGCAACATTTATTGTAACCAAGTATAAAAATTTAATAGGATAAAATATAAAATCTTAAAATAATAATAAATTTAATGTATAAATATATAATAAATATATAAAATTATTCGTCGGGACCGGGCTCGGGTATTTATATAAAAACCAAGCCCGGCTCATAAATCTTCGGACTTTGACGGGCTCAGACTCGGACCGAAATTTTAAAAAAAATATGTGTCCAAACCCGACCCATGAAAACGGGTTCGGGCCGGACTGGTCGGGTAGCCCGACCCGCGAACAGGTCTATTAAAACCTCCCCAAAATCTCTTTCTCATAGAAAAATATTCTCTCATCTTCTCTGTACTGGATTTCATGGCTGTTAGAGTCACAGAGATTGGCAAAATCAGTCCTCCGCCCGAGTCAGCCACCGAGTCATCCCTTCCGCTCACCTTTTTCGACACTCTCTGGTTCAAATTCCACCCTGTCGAGCGCATCTTCTTCTATCAACTCACCGCCGATTCATCCTCTTTCTTCAATTCCATCATTCCAAGACTCAAGCAGTCTCTCTGTCTTACTCTCCTCCATTTCCTCCCTTTCGCCGGCAACCTTGTTTGGCCGCCCGATTCCGATAAACCTATCGTTCTCTACAATCCCGGCGACGGCGTTTCTCTCACCGTTGCTGAGTCCGACGCAGACTTTGACAGTATCTCCAGTGATACAATTCGCGAGATTCCCGATTCGCATCGTTATTTGACGGAATTAAATGTAACGGAGACGGAAGTTGCGACGATGTCGTTTCAGATAACGGTTTTTCCGAATAAAGGATTTTCCATTGGCATATCTTCTCATCATGCTGTCTTTGACGGCAAAAGTATAACTCTGTTTCTTAGATCTTGGGCTTTTATTTGCAACCGTATCGGCGAAGGTAACGGGAATCCAACTCTCCCGGCGGAGCTAACCCCTTTTCTTGATCGGACGGTCATTCAAGATCCCGATGGTATGGATATGGCGTACTTGAACTATTGGACAACAATGGCATCTAAATCTGGTATATTTCAATTTTCTGTCATTTATCTAGCAAGACAAAAAATTATATCAATATTTGGCAAAAAAACTCGTAAACATATTTGTTTCGTTTTATTTTCAGTTCAATTACCATTTCAGTTTGGTTTTCGTGCCGATAATATACTATTATAAAATTGCATCAGGTTTGGATACTAACCCAAGAAGCTTGAAGTTACTTAACATGTTTAGATCAATAAATGATACAAATTTTGTACGTGGAACATTCAAGCTATCCAACGAAGATATAAAGAAAATCAGACAAAAAGCACTTTCAGGGACAAATGAAGCAACTATGAAACATTATTCGACTTTCGTGCTCACATATGCATACGTCTCGATTGCAATTGTGAAAGCTAAACGGCTCGAAATCAAGAAGAAGCTAGTTTTGTCGTTCACCGCTGATGCTAGAGCCCGTTTGGATCCTCCCGTCGATGGAAATTATTGTGGGAACTGTGTTGTTCCTAATTTTATGCGAACCGACGTAGAATCTGTCATTAAAGAAGACGGGCTAACGCTAGTTGCTGAGGAGTTAACACAAGTAGTGAAACAACTAGGGAAAGGAGCTTTAGAAGAGATGAAAAGTACGTCCGAAAAATTTAAGGAGATGGATCCGACATCTACAGAAATAATTGGGGTAGCTGGATCGCCTCGATTTGGTGTTTATGGTATAGATTTTGGGTGGGGAAAGCCTAACAAGGTTGAGGTTACATCTATTGATAGGGGTACATCTATTTCGATGGCGGAAAGAGGAGATGAGAATGGCGGAGTTGAAGTTGGAGTTGTTTTGAAAAAGGATGAGATGGAATTGTTTGCTTCTTTGTTTTTAGATGGTCTTACAGATCTTTCTTTGCATGTAATAAGTTAATCTATCTTTCATTACATGTAATAACTTTTGGTATTGAAAAATCAATATCAAACTGTTACTGTTTTAAGATTTTTATCAAAATCAATACAGTAAAACATTTTTTTACTTAATTTTAATTAATAATCTATCATAATATTTTCTCTCTTTTTAATTATTATCTTAAAATTTAATTTTATGCTTAATTTATTTTTTAATTAATACAATGATAAATTAGGAAAAAAAGTGTTGAATGTTGCATTAACATGTGAAAGTGACAAATAAAAAAAAATGAAATTTTAGTTAAAATGAAAATCTTTCAATATATTTATCCTTAATCAATGTGGGATTTGGGCATTTTCATTGGGAGCAAAGTGACATCAAATGATTGTCGCATATATACTACGACCACATGTGCAAATTTGGCTTTGGTGAGAAAAGGGTCAATAATTACGTATACTCCAAATATAATTTAGCAAAAGTAAAAGATTCAATTAATTCTTGTTTGGATTTAATATTATTACCGAAACAATAGCCCTAGCAATGATCAAGACATTATCGATCATAACTTTAACAATTATATGGCAAGAATCCATTCATTGAAAACAAAACAACTAAACGAATTTTAAACTTCCCGAATTTATTCGTAACAAGAACCTGAAAAACAATACACGTATGATCACGTTTGTGAAACAAATGCTTTAAGTTTATGCGAGACCATCCCCAAAAAGCGAATGAAACATTTCCAGCTCGTGCTTTTTCAAAACTATACCAACCTCAATTCCACCCTTCCCGTCTTTAGTTTCCGCAACTGACATGGATGTACCTTTATCTATCGATGTAACTTCAACCTTCTTAGGCTTTCCCTACCCGAAATCGATACTATAAACCTCAAATCGGGATGATGAAGCTACCGCAATTATTTCTTTTGATCTCATAAAGCAATCTTCAAATTTCTCTTTCACCCTATTAAAAGCACCTTTCTCAAGGCCTTTTACAAACTTTGTTAGCTCCTCAGCAACAAAGGACAAGCCTTCCTCTTTGGCGACATTTTCTGTTTTTGTTTTAAAATAAGCAGCGGTAAGACAGTTGCCACAATAGTTAACCGGAATCGGAGGATCGAAACGAGCTCTAACATCACAAGCAAATCCAAGAGTGATCGGTTCATTTCCTTCTAGCCCTCTGGCTTTGATAGAGTTGATTGCTACATATGCAAATGTAAGCACAAAATTTGAGAAATGTTTTGAGTTTTGTATGATTTCTATCTTCTTTGCCGATTGGTTGATCCATTTGATGAACTGCCTTTTGCCTTAATTTTTGTATATCTTCCCTAGACAAACTGAACTCAGACCGTACGAGATTTCTGTCATTAATTGACTCACATCTGGGAAAGAGGTCCAATAAATTGGTATGCTGACCTGAAAATATTATATAATTCATTAATATAATATCTTGGTACAAACTATTTAGTAAAGTTTATTAGGACGTATGTACTTGCCATACAACGTATACTGTCGCTATCAACTTATAACTATTCCAACTAATTACTTAACTTAGCAAACATGTATCAAAATTTCTCTTTATTTCTGATTAACCGGAGACTTGTTGGAGGTTGTGGTATACATATGCCCTCAACTTATAACTATTCCAACTAATTACTTGACTTTATTTCAATAATGTGCTCACATATATCATAAAAAGTTCAAAAAATCTTTGGATAATTTCAGAAAATTCTTCTTATTGTCTGTTTTAATAATACCATATTTTTCAAAACATTTTCATCTTCTTTAGGAAAAAACACTCTTCTTCATCTTCTCCAAAACATTTTCCTCCATTAACTTCATTACGAACCAAACAACAATATCTAATTTGTTCGATTTAGATTCAACACCAACAAAAAAAGTAGCAATAGTGGTTACGATAAGATAAAATAAAACCTGAGGAAGATGTAGTCATCACGGTAATCCAATGGTTCAAGAACAACATATCTAATCCTGGTTGCGGCACTTTAATGATCGTCCGATCAAGAAATGGCTTTAGCTCTGGTGGCAGAGTCGGGCTGCCGTTGTCTCTCTCCAAATGCTTACATATATGAGCCCAAGCCTTAAGAAGAAGGATAAAACTTCTTCCATCAATTACAGCATGGTTAAAACTCACTCCTAAGCAAAACCCTTTGTTAGGGAAAACCGTTAATTGAAACGCCATCGTTTCAGCTTGTCTCTGAAACAGCGAACCCCGGCACATAAAGATGGGAATCCGGAACTTCACGAACCGTGTCCCTCGAGAGGTAATCAAAGTCAGCATGTGACTCAGCAATAGTGAGAGAAACACCGTCGCCTGGTGTATAAAGGATGAAAGGCTTATCGGAATGTGGTGGCCAAACTAGGTTTCCGGCGAGTGGGAGAAAGTGTAGGAGAGATAGGGAGAGAGAATTCTTGAATTTGGGAACAATGGAAGAGAAGAAAGAGGAGGAATCGGTGGCGAGGTCATAGGAGAAGATGTACTCAACAGGATGATAGCCGAAAACTTAAGTATCAAAAAAGGTCAGAGGAAGGGATAACTCGGTAGCTGACTCGGTTACCGGGGGACTTATTTTGCAGACCTCTAACACTTTTACAAGTGAATCGGTTGCTAAAGCCATGACAGAACACGGACAAGTACACAACACAAACAAAGAGAAGCTTAGACTTATTGATTTTCATGTTTTAGAGAAATTTTTTTATAGGATATCTCCACTGGTTTATAATTGTTTTATCATTATTGTTTAGTTCCAATGTGGCTCCTATACTGGATAATTGTTGCAAAAGGTTCTTTGCTTTTTGCCATCAAAACAGCTTTCTACCTACATATACTTTCATAATAGAGAAAAGGGTTGTCGCTTAGCCATGATAAGAGTTAAAAGTGGAGATTCCCAATTCTTACGGACGATCATAACTTTTTTAATCCTCGAATTTTTTTATGAGGATGAGATGGAGATAACATTTCCTAACTCAATTTATACCCGAAATCACCCGAAATCAATAAGGTTAAGTGAGTTTTTCTTATAAGAAGTATTAGCATTCAACATATTAAAAAAGTAAAAAAAAAAAAAAAATTTAACAATATTATATAAGAACATAAAACTCATAAATTTTTACAACACTATCATACAAAATAGATTTACAACGCCATATAACTTTTACTTTAAATTAGTATTTTAAGTTGAATTAATACTAATTATAATGGTAATGTTTCGTTATTTAATTATTTTTAACATACATTTTAAACTAATTTGATATAAAATAATATTAGTTATAAATTAGTTGAACATAAAATTTTGAATTTGGCTAATCCCCAATGATGAATGGGGATTTATCACCGATGCCTCAATGGGGATAAATGTAAGCTAAGTCAGTTTGTCTGCAATAAAAGCAGCTTGTCCTAATTAGTTTCTCCTTATACAAGAACAAACTTTATCCTATTGAAGAGATAAATATCTATTTAGACAATAATTTTATTTAGGATAGAATTCCGTCCCCTATCAAGATTAGGAGTGAATCAAAATCCATAAAAAGCCCTCTTGATCACCGTTCAAAGGTACGTGATTCCTGATACTAAAACTCCTTGCATTCTCTCTTAATTCTGATTTAACTTAAACATTGAAGAGGTTACGTCGATCACATGACTAGTCTCCCATGACAACCGATTCTATTTTGCAGGAACCTTCAACAGTCACGAAAAGGAGCTTAAGAAATCAATCTCAGTTAGAAGTTAACGCGTGAAACCACTTTCCAGGATTAATGTTTCATGTTTCAGACAATCTTATTGGATATTCCTTTGGTGTACCATTGCGTGACATTATTTCTCATAAGTTTATCCAATTAATTTCTTTATGCTTAATTTTTTATATAACATATTATTCTCGTTCTTTAATATCTTTTTTGGTTAAATGATAATATTTAAAAATTTATAAAACTCTAAAGTAAAAGGTTATGATATGATACAATTTAGGTGAGTAGCCAATTTTAAGTCAATGTATGTCTCCAACTACGATGTCAATAGCCATATTTGAGTGTAGTTGGGCACAAATGTGATGTATTTATATTATTGTTGAAATTTTGACTTAACGAATTCCATCTTCAGTTGCTGAGATTGAAGTGATTTTACATGCTTTAAATCATCTACGGTATGTGAACATTATAGTCACTAACAAAATAACACATAAATTGCAAAACTTGACGTATAAAAACTTGACATTTCAATAGCATGATGATCACAAGGGGATTTGGAAATTGGAATAAGAGAAACAAGCTTGTTTTCAAGACTCTCATCTTCTTCTGATTTAGTTCACAAGGGGATTTACTTTACTTGGTGAAAGTTCCGTTTGTGATTCGACTTGAACGCCGTGGAACTTCAAAAAAGGTTGGATAAATCGTGTGAGATTTTTCCTGCAAAATAGATAAAGGTCAAAGTAGGGTCGGGGTTTTATCCCCGGGAGAGCCTCCGATGCCTAAGTTAGTATAAGTAAAGTGATATTATGCGTATTATCTTGGAGAAGTGAGTAGAGAGTGTGATTAACCTGTTATGGAAGCTACCTTCCACTATTTATAGGATCTGCCGAAGTCCCTAAGAAAGTGGAGGTTTGAATATGTCAAAATGGGATCATGATCCCTAGAATTAAGAAAGACCAAGTCCATCCCTCATCAACTCCCCGATTTTAGGAAGTAGTTTCAGTTGACAGATCCCACTGGCCAAGCGGTCGCCGTCTCGGTTAATGAGACGATAACATCTCCTTGTAAGCGTCGTGGATGAAGCAAATGAGGACGAGTCCATCTTCAGATAAGAGATACGACTCAATGAGTCATTCATTTGGGATAGTGACGTTGCCTCATTGTTCGAGCTGGAGAGCCGCGCTGTGTCAGCAGAATTCATGCTGCGAGCTAAAGAGATGAGTCTTCGTGGGGGGGGGGGTGACATCATGCTCTGTTAACAGAAGTCCCACCATAAGTCAGAGAAGCTTTTTAAAGCTTGTATCGCTTCGAATGTGACGTTGGCTCAAACATCTAACGATTACTCTTCTACTGCCTGTTATTTGGGGTGCTTTGTAAAACCCGTCGATGTATCCAAGGATGCCACGTATTACTCTAGAAACATCCGTGTCTTTTCAAATTCAAAGCCTTTATAAATGGCACGTCATCCTCTCTATTTTTACTACTGCAGAACTTTCCCATCTCCTCTGCATTCCTGCAATTCCTCTCCGATTCTTCTGCATTCTTAGCAAGTTTCCTTTGTGAAGTGTTGCGACCACATCTTTGATTAGCTTTCACACCTCATCCTACAAGTAAGCTTTCTGCTAATCTTGACTGTTATATCACTTCGAATTTATTTCTGCAACCTTAGTAATTTCTATGCCTAGAATAATCAAATCCTATGTTCGTTGGTGTGGAACCGACCTTATTTAGGGTTTTTGCTTTCGCATTGCTCATTCTTCACACCAAATATTCTAAAATTACTTTGAATCCCTCTGACTTTAGGCTCCCTCTAGATTCTAAACATAATCATGAGTCTAGAAAAACCGTCGGAAAACTCCCTAGATTTGGGGATTTTCATTAATGGCGGTGAGCAATAGAATTATTTTCCAAATGTCAGATCGCATTCTAGGGTTGCGCGGCCTTGTTTGGGCTTTTAATTTAGTTTGGGCCAATGCCTTCATGGAAGGCCAGTTAACCAAAGCGGACTTCCTCAGAGCGGTGCCTATTTTGAGACTGTGATCTGACGCTTCATTATGTCTTTAGGGTGAGTTCTTCTAGTAGCTCCAGTAGCGACGTGGATTTTGCTAGGGCATTTAACCGTCTCACTAAACTGAACTTAAAATTGGATGACATATTATCCCAACCGGTGTCCATTGATAGAACTAATCAGCGTCCCTTTCTTAAGACTAAATGAAGGGCGCGCAAGAAAATGACTGAACAATAGCCTCCTGAGCAATGGCCCGTAGTTGATTCAGAGGACTCTTTAATAAGGGTCATAGATGAATATGATTGTGGAGACAATCTGGATCAGGAAGCCGGAATGTCGAGCCCTCAAGATACATAGAGGGAGACTCAGAAAAATAAGAGGGTTAGGAGCCGGGCTAGGGGTCCCACTCCTCTGATTGCAAATATGGTGTCCATTGCTCATGAGGTGGACATTTGCTTCGAGGCGTAGGTTCATAAGTGGCTTATAGGGAAATCATGTCTGCTACCGGCCCTGCACAAGCGAGAGCATACTCCTCCCGAAGGTTACTTTAGCATATACATGGAATAAATCTGGGCTGACTTCACATACCCTTTACCCAAAGAGATAGCTCAACTCTTGACTGATTGGTGTGTATGCCTGGCTCAGATTCACCCTAATTGCTGGTCGGACATAGTAGGTCATAATCAGATTTATCGCGGCCTTGGATTTAATTTCGATTCCTCCTTTTTCAGTCACCTGGCATCTATGAGGTAGAAGTCGTCTGAGGACCATCTCCACTTCAGTAGCAGAGATGGTTTCTACTTCTTCTCAGATCATCCTTAGTCTATCCGCAATTTCAAATAATATTTCTTTTATATTAAAGTGAACCCAGCACACCCTTCGTTTCCTACTCGTTGGAGAGAAGAAGTTCCTGAGGTGTTGTCTCTAAAGGGTCTCAAGGTGAATTCTCGTATGGAAACCTTCAGCCGGTTGGAGCAGGGGTGATGGTCTCTAGCGACCATTGCTTGGGCTTTTCTAAACAACATCCAAGTGATTGGATGGGATGGCTTCGATTTTGTGTACTATAGCGGTATAGTAGATATTCCTGGTAAGTTTTAATTCTTTTCAATCGTTGTTACAGGATGTCGACTTCTCGTCTGAATTCCTCTCTTAACAAACATTTAGTGAAAGGTACCAAGGATTTGTCACCTCAGAATCAAAGGAAAGAGGCTGAGAAAATAGACCTGATGCAGGATGAAGTCTCGAACATTGCTCCGCTGAAGAAGGTGGCGGCTAGAAAAAGGCCTCGAGATGATGCCCCAACTAACGAGGTGGTGCCTCCCGAGATAACACCTAAGAAGGTAAGATGAGTCTAGTTTGCTTATTATTAATATTTCTATATGATTTAACCTTTCGTTTGCGTAGGGTCAAGAGGCGACTTTCTCGGTCTCACGCTAACCTATTCCTGTTACCTCGGCCTCCAACGCTGCTTCTTATTCCCTTTCTATCCATTTCAAGGAGAGCTTCCTCGAGCTGGCTGGTCCTCAGGGTGGCATCACAAGCCCCCAAGTACAATTGGCACTCCACCATGTACTTCCTTTGCCTAGGGAGGGGGAAGCTTACAAGGAAGAGTCAAGTGCCTGCTTGACAGGGGGGGGGGTTAGCGGATGCCCTTTCTGATGTAAGATTTATCTTTAGGTTATTTCCATTTCAACCAATGACCCTCTTATTTTGTAGGCTATGTCTCGATGTATGGAGATGCATCGAAGATCATCTAATAATGCTAAGGTGAGGACTGAGCTTCAAGGGGCCAAGGCAGATCTTCAGGCGGCAAGGTAGGAAGCGACATCGACCAAGAAGAAAGAGGTGGAGGTGGTGAAGGCACGTGATGAGGCCTTAGAGGTGGCCTCCAAGTAGAAAGAGACGGAGAAAGTATTGGAGAGGCTTCGTGAGGCCCATGATCAACTTCTTCAACGCTTTACCGACTTGGAGAAAGGTGCCTCTTGTGTCCAGGGTGATCTTCAGACGGCTCAGGGGGAAGTTGAGGCTTTAAAGAAAGAAGTGCAGGAGAGGGACATTGAACTGGATGGTGTTGTGGGCAAAATGGTCAAGATGGCTTGATTGTTTGGATCTCACCTCATTGAGAGAGTACGCTCTCAATAGCCAGAGCTAGATGATGATATAGTGAAGAATGTGCCCTTTCCTACTTTCGAGGAAGCACCCCGACAGTCCCGCTGAGCAGGCTAACGATGGTGACCTCCCAGGCGGAGATGAGCAGGCGTACGATAGGTTTTGATTTTATTTTGTAATCTGTTCAACATTTTGTAACCATCTCCAATTTTAATAGAAAAATTGAATTTATCAAAGCTTGTCATATATTATGCTTGTGCGGTACCTACTTATCTCAAGAAATTTTAATAGCATAAGTGATTGAGCCAAGGTTTAAATACTCAGCGGATGGTTTCCCCTGTTGAGGGGTCTTTAATAAAATTGAACATGTTTAATACTTGGCAAAGTGATTTCCCGCCTCGTAAGACACACCATCTCGAGGAATTTTAACTTAGATTTCTCTAAGGTTTAACCTTTTGATAAGGCTTTCCATCTCGGGGGAATTTTGACTTAGATTTCTCTAAGGTTTAACCTTTTGATAAGGCTTTCCGCCTCGAGGGAACTTGATATTAATAAAAACGTTGCAATCATAGTGCGAAAATAATGCTTGTAACAAGAGAACATTCAATCGTAATTCTTTT